>CAUYSK010043311.1:0-24676 GCA_963575035.1 Avahi laniger
ACCTCAGTGCAGTTGTACAGTATGGAGATGCCTCAAAGAAATAAATGTAGGTCTACCATTCGATCTAGTATCTCACTTCTTACCCAAAAGAAGTCTTTCTAGCAAAAAGACACCTGCACTCGAATGTTTATTGCAGCACAATTCACAATTGCAAAGATGTGGAATCAACCCAAGTGTCCATCAATTTATCACTGGATTAATAAAATGTGGTATATGTATACCATGGGATACTACTCAGCCATAGAAAGGATGAAATAATGCCTTTGGTAGCAATTTGGAAGGAACTGGAAACCATTATTCTAAACGAAGTATCTCAAGAATGGAAAAATAAACACCACATGAACTGTCTAATAAATTGGAACAGACTGATGGGCACACAAATGCACTGAAGGAGGTAAAAAGTCATTGGAAATCAAGGAGGGGGGGGGAGGAGGATGGGGCAAAAACCGTCTAATGAATACAATGAACACTATTCAGTTGATGGGCATATTTATAGCCCTGACTCAAGCCACATATCAAAAACATTTGTACCCCCTTAATGTTTTGAAATAAAAAAAAAAAGCAACAGAAAAAAAAGCACATTTGGAGAGCACAGTTCACACCAAGGCTGAAATAGAGCTGCCTTTATCTTCCTTTCTTAATTAAAGACATAGAGTTTCAGAAGTGAGCAGCTTGGCTCACCTTAGCCTTTTTTAGATGAGAATTTTGTCTGAGAAGCAAGGACCTATTGCATCAGGAGCCTGCCTACACTCATCCGTGCCTGATTATAGGCAGGGCTAAGAGGGAGGGTGTAAATGACCAAGAGATGGTTCACAGATGGCTTGAGTGTTAATATTGTGGTCTCTCTCCATGGCTAAAGTGTCCAGTGTTTGTCAGGTTTTATTCAAGCTCACCTAATAGACTTTAGTCACCCCGCCCTTTGCCTGTGCTTAAGACACTTTGATTCTCAATAAGGGGCATTCCCCACCCGCTGGTGGGGAGACACTTGGCAATGTCTGAAGACAATTTTTTTGTTACAACTATGGAGAGGGGGAGGCCGCTGCTGAATCCAGTGGATAGAGACTAGAGATGCTGCTCAACATCCCACAACAAAGAATTATCCAGCCAGGGGGGTGAGGAATCTGTAGCCCTGGGGCCACATGTGGCCTTCTGGATCAGTGCGGCCTTTTGACTGAATCCAAATTTTATAGAACAAATTCTTTTAATGAAGGGATTTGTTTTGTGAAGTTTGGATTTGGTCTAACATTTTTTGGATTCCAGCCCAAAATGTCAATAAGTACCAGGGTGTCTTCTTTATAGAAATGAGAAGAGCAGGGAGATAGATGCTTCCTTCTTATATGGACTGATAGTAAATTGATAAAGTCCATATTATGCTGAAACATTGTCACAGCTATAAAAAGCATAAATTTAAAGCTACTTCTAAGATGGTGATTTTGTTATGTTATTTGAGGTTCAGAGGGAGTAGAGCAGTTGGTGCAAGGTTCATCTCAGTATCAATAAGGAAGATGCTGAAAGACCAAGGCTTAGACCCTGAACATTTCTACACTTTTCCAGTTTTCTCTTAATCCCAAAATAGAAATCCTCCTTTGAAAAACTGAATAGTAACAGGGTTTTATCAACAATAAGTGAAGAGAGTACAAAGCAATAGAAATTCACCTCCATTTTGATGGAAGCATAAAATCATACAACCTCTTTATAAAATAGTTTGGCAGTTTTTTACAAAACTAAATATATACATATTCTATGATGTATCACCTCTATGTATTTACCTGAGAAGTGAAGTCATGTGTGTACAAAAGACTTATTCAAGAATATTTATAGTAACTTTTTTGATAATAACCAAAAATGGTAAACAGCTCAGGTGTCTATCAACAGGAAAATGATAAATAAACTTTGCTATATGCCAGCAATAAAAAGGAAAGTGAGTATATATATTTCAAAACATCATGTTATACACAATAAATATACACGATTTTGTCAGTTAAAAATGTTTAAGATTGAATGGCATGAATAAATCTTAAAAAGCATTATGCTGAATAAATAAAGCTTTATACTAAAGAGGTATATATTATGATTCCATTTATAGGAAGTTCTAGAACAGTCTAAACTAGTCTGTGGTGAAAAGCAGTCTTAGGAGTGGTTGCCTCTGTGGGAAAGGGAAAAAAAAAGATTGACTTGGAAGGAGTATGAGGGAACTTTCTGGGTGTGACAGCAACGTTCTGTATCTTGACAGGGGCTTGAGCTACACGGCTGTATGTTTCTGTCAAAACCCATTGAACGGTAGAGTTAATATTTATGAGTTTTACTATAAATTTACCTTGAACAGAACTGAAACATATGTTAAACTCTAATTACATGCATGCTGTATTGTTTATGAGTAAAGTCTGACATCAGTAGCATATTTTTAAATGCAGCAAAAAGAGAAAAAGATTGATGAGGGAATAAAGGGATGCATTGATGAATATGTAATAAAGCAAGTATATGTAGCAAAAGGTTAATTGTAGAATCGAGATGTGGGTAAATAGGTGTTCGTTACGCAGTTCTTTTAACTTTTCTATATGTTTGAAATTTTCTTAAGAAAATGTTAAAAAGATACAAGGAAGACCCCAAAACTGTACATAAGACAGCCAACTTCAGCAAATCTGAGCTACTAGGCCTTTGCAGATAGACTGAGAGCACCAGCAACAGTAACTGGCCATTTGGAGACTCTTCCCCCCAGAATCATATGACTTAGTGGGGCTCCGTTAAGGCTCTCCTGAGCCCTCAGGGATTCTGCCTCAGCGTGTTCTTATGCGTCTGCTGTAACCACATTGTGACCAGCATCGATGCCAGATGAAAAACGAGGATGTGTGTCACAGAATAGGATGACAATATAGCTCTTATCCAAATCCTAAAACAAATAGCCACTTATTACTTCTTACAACTTTGTTCCACCAGAATCTGGACCACACCCACAATACTTTGATGCTGCCTGATCTGTGTCTCTCAGCAATGTGACAGGAATGGAGGTTTGAGCTTCCTTTCAACTCCATGCGAAACACAGCATCTCTCTAGCCTCAGGATGCTCTGGTGCCCAGAAGAGCAATGGCATGGCATTAGTGGAGACCATCGTGCCAGGCACATATGGAAGCCTAATAAGGGAGTGATACTTTTGGGTATTTTTTTGGGAGAGAGTATATGTTTAGGAAGCGCTCCTGCAGGATTGGTGTGAATATACTAATCACTTTCCCAAGAATACCATTTGGAATAAATTCTTATTTTGCTGCCAAACCACTGGCTGTTTGGCTCCATGAATACTGATTTATCCCTTGAGGTTTGGGCTTAATAACAAAATATCACCTAAAGTGAACAAGACTTTGTTGGACACTGACAATAGAGTCTTAAGGTGATGACATGTGGACCATCAAATAGTACGAGACAAAAAATAAAACCTATGTTTCGAGTGAGCTGTTTAGGTAACAAAATACCACAAAGCCCGGGGCAGTAAATTGGTTTATTAAACAGCTTCTATGGATATCAGATTAAAAAATATCAGAGACCCAGGAAAAATCCTTTTGAATATAAATCATTAACAACAAAAAAATCAATCTACACTGTGTAATACCAAAACCCATGGCAGTTTTCAGGAGGTACAAAGTAAGTGTCCACAAAGGAAGACCTTGTGTTATATTTAGATCTTTCCTTTAAATTAATATTAATACTATGGTAGATTTCTGGGGCAGAAGAGAGAAGCAGACTGATGGGTGCTTGCATGGCTGGGCACTTGGGTTCTTCTGTAGCCTTAAAGTCATTAATATTTCCATGTCTATGACCAACTACTTACAGACTCCTAGTCAGGTAATTGGCAAGTGGCAAATAGCATGACCTCATTTCTTAAGTTTTTGAAACAAAGTAAGGATAGAAAATCCTATGTTTGCTATAGGAAAAAATCCACACATATGATTAGAAAAGCTATTTCATAAGTCATTAGAGAGAATGGCAATAAATGCAAATTGGTTAAGCCTTGTCAACAGGTGTCATTGAGGGCCATTCTTGGTGAAACTTTGCCAGAGACACCCAAAATATCTCCTATTTTTTCCTCTTGGTGAAATTAGTTTGAGAAAATGAAAGGGAGTAGCTTTAAATGTTTGAGAAAATGGTAGAGGACCTCAGAGCCAGTGGCTGGCCTTTGTAGTTGACATTGAAATAATACAAAAATTGGAAGGCATGTTTGTGGCATTAAATGCTTCTGTAGTCATGAGGGTAGTCATCGCTCCTTATAATCAGAAGGCCCTTAGGCACAGATCAAGGCACCCAGTGTTACACATGCCCATTATTGCGTTTCTTGTGTGTAGTGAAGCTGGCCACCTTCAGTAGACTCTTACATTGAAAAACAATTTTTATATGGGGTACATCAGTAAATGAATGTGGCATTGTTTAGGTCATCCAGGAAATTGTTACCTAGCCAACAATTTCAAAGGTCACTAAAATTAGAAAGGCATTGCTCAGCTTTCAGAAGAGCACACCTCTGAAGAAATTGAACGAACTAAGCAAGTTAATTCAAATGGACACTAAATTGGGTTTTACATGTTTTGATGGTAAAGGCAAGAGAAGTCTGGGCTTTCTAAAAACAACATGTATACATATTCATCTCCAGACTTGTTTTCTTTCTATCATTTAACTCAAGCATAGATCTACAAAAAAATAAGGCATTTTGAGTAGCATAATGAACACATGAACACAATTTAAAACTATAATCTTTAAAAAGAGAGAAAGTGCACTTTAACAAAAAATTTTTAAAAACTTGGTTTCTTGTATATAAATTGTTCAAGGCTTCCCAAATGCAAAGTGAGCCCTACATTCAATCTTAATAAACTTTACTAAGGTAAAGATTCTGATGAATCTTTTGCTTTAAAATCTAAAATCCCTCAAGTCGTATTTACTTGTGCAAAATAGTAAAATGAGGTGTACACAGTTTTCCATCATTTCAATAGCATAATCTCTCTTTACCCTTGGAGACGTAGAAAGACTACAAGATTTAAAAACCAATTTTTTAAAAAATTTCTCTCCTGAAACTTGGAAGTGTGATTCGGGGTAAAGAAATCAATTCTAATTATCTTCAAGAAGAAAGTGTTTAATCTTTGTACTGTAAATTGTACATCAGAATTGAGGAAATAGAACCTGATTCTACTGTGCGTCTGAGTATGTGAGCTCACCTAATGAACCTGAGCTTGCTGATCAAAACTGATAACAATATTTTATAGGCCAGATGTATACAGCTGAAACACGTGGAATTTATGTAACATGGGAGTTGAGAGGAAACTCAGTAGGTTCAATATTGTTTATCTGATACTGCTCCCACACTCTGAAGTTGATGCAAAGAAAAAATAATTTTTTAACGTTTGCTCTGTTTATAAATTTCACAGCTTTATAGAACTTTGGGGTTTCTTTGATTACCTAGCTCAATCTCCTCATTTTACAGAAAAGGACACCAAAACTTAGCAAAGTTAAAGAATTTAGCCAAAGTCTCACAGCTAGTAAGTAGCAAAACTAAAATTCACCCCATCATTCAAAGCCTAGCATCTCTCAGTATTACCCTGCTTCTTCTAGGTTGTTTCATGCTTTTAAATTGTCTAAATCATTTTCCAAATTATAGGATTGCATGGCTTTCTAAATTCCAAGGCATTTTGCATTATAAAAACAATTCTATGAAATAGGAGGGAATCAAGGGTTGAAACTGTATGCTTGCATAATTTTGTAAATGTCCTCTTTTCCCACTAGTAGTACTCTCCAACCTTCTGTGACCAGATTTTCCTGTCTCATTTTTGGGAACATATGCCAATTTCACGTGACTGGCTTTCATCCCTGGAAACTGATACTTTGCTTTAGATTATTTTTTCTCTGTGTAACTCAAGAGATTAACCTGTACTTTGGAGAAAGCTGAATTAACAGGGCAGCCTTGATAACAATCTGTACCTCCTAACCTGACACAGAAGAACAGAGGAACACAGCGTCTACCAATGCCAACAGGAATTTGTTGTTCTGCAAATATTTTCCTGTTGTCATCCATTTATTATTGTAAGTAAAACTATAACACTCAGTATGCTCATGCTTCTTTTTTGTTAATTTCAGTAGATGTAATGCGCCCAACAGCACCACTGAATTAAAAAATATTATCTTTCAAGCATCATATATTTGTCAAATTCAAAATTGAAGAAAACATTACACAGTTGTGAAATAATACTGTTTAATTTCCAAAAACAATCTCTTCTATTTATTCATGAAAATCAAATAATTTGATCTGAGTTCAACCCCCTTATTTTTCATTGCCACTTCTAAGCAACATCTGCAAGCCAATCATGGAATAAAAATATCACTGTAACAACAAAAAAAGCTCACTCTTGTAGTCTTTTCTTTTTCCATAATTCCATAATTATGATAGCTGACATTGTCATTTATTTGGCATTTTTCTGAAACTAGTGATTATTTTTGTTCTTGTATTAATACTTGTAAAGGTTACTGATAATTGAATTCCTTTGTGTTTGTGTTTTTTAATGATCCAGATTCTCTGTTTGGCACGTATCCATCTTTTGAGTTTTGATTGTCATTTGCTTGTATTCAGTTCCTTCTTTATCATGATGTTCTCTCATCAAGTAAGGGCACAATGTGATTAGAATAAATTTTGATATATTAACTTTCATTTGATAAATGGAGAGATGAGATAGTCACTCCAAATATAAAAGCATTGGTCCATATTTTCATCAGAAAATAACACAAATTAATGAATAATTGTATTCATTCATTGAATAAATATTTATTGCCCACCTATTATATGATAGAAATTATGTTTATCCCTGAGACTGTAAAAACAAATTAGATAATGGTTGCCAGGGTCTAGGGGAGGGCAGAATAGAGGTGTTAGTGTTTAATATGCACAGAGTTTCAATTGAGAAGGTAAAAAAGTTCTGGAGATAGATGGTGGTGATGTTTGAACAGCAAAGTGAATATAATTAATGCCACAGAACAATAAACTTAAAAATTGTTTAAACAGTAAATTTTATGTTATGCATATTATACTACAATAAAATAATGAAACAAATTAGAGAAAGTCCTGAAGGAGTTTACAACTTAGTGAGAGCAACCGAGAAGTAAACAGATCGTTACTGACTACAACAGAATGTGTAAAGTCCATTGAAAAACATATCCCTTCGCTGCATAGTAGACACAAATAAAGGGGTATCTAAACCAAATCCGGGTAGGGGAAATGGAAAAAAAGGTATTACTGTATACTATCTGGAAGAAAGAGTAGAGATGATGTTGTCAAATACGGAGCAGCAAGATTACAAGCAGAGTTCTGGCTGTGAAGCATTCCAATATAAGAAAAAAGCAGGTGAGTCCATCCTGCTGTCAAAGGCTGGATATGTCCAATAGGCTTCTGGGTGCCTCTCCAGATCTCTGGGGGGTGGCTCGCCCCCCCATCCTGCACCTTCAGCCTTGCCTATTTTATTTTACCTTTTTTATTATAAATGTGCTTTTTATTTATTTTTTTCATCAGCAATTTTGTTTTAAAAATTTTAAATTTAAAGTGGTTTGAGGGTACAAATGGTTTTTGGTTACATGGATGAATTGCATAGTGGAGAAAGCTAGACTTTTAGTATACTCATCACCTGAATAGTGTACATTACACCCAAGAGCTAATTTTTGATCCCACATCCACCACTCACCCTCCCTCTTCTGAGTCTCCAACGTTAATAAGGCACTCTGTATGGCCGTGCATAACTATAGCTTAGCTCCCACTTTTATAAGTGGGAACATATAGTATGTAAGAACATACTGTATATGTGAGAACATACAGTATTTGGATATTTGTTCGTGGATCACTTCACTTAGAATAATGGCCTCCAATTCTATCCAAGTTGATGCAAAAGATATTATTTCATTCTTTTTGATGGCTGAGTAGGATTCCCTGGAGTATATATACCACATTTTTTTATACATTCATGCATTGGTGGGCACTTAGGTTCGTTCTATTTCTTTACAATTGAGATTTGTGCTACAATAAACATGTGGGTGCAGTTGTCTTTTTTTTATAAATTATCTGCTTTTCCTCTGGGTAGATCCTCAGTAGTGGGATTGCTGGATTGAATGGTAGATCTACTTTTATTAATGGGTCATTGAGAAATCTCCATACTGTTTTCCACAGAGGTTGTACTAATTTACATTCCCACCAACAATGTATAAGCATTAGCTTTTCACCACATCTGCACCAGGATATATCATTTTCTGACTTTTTAGTAATGGCCATTACGACAGGGGTAAAGTGGTATCCATTATGATTTTAATTTGTATTTCCCTAATGATTAATGATGCTGAGCATTTTTTCATATGTTTGTTGGCCATTTGTTTCTTTTCTTTTGAAAAAAGTCTGTTCATTTCTTTTGCCCACTTTTTAAGGGGATTTTTTTCTTTTGTTAATTTGTTTGCGTTCCTTATGGATTCAGATATTAGGCCTTTGTCAGATGTATAGCTTGTGAATATATTCTCCCATTCTGTAGGTTGTCTATTTACTCTGTTAATTATATCTTCTGCTGTGCAGAAGCTTTTTAGTTTAATTAAGTCCCATTTATTTATTTTTGTTTTCATTGTATTTGCTTTTGGGGTCTTAGTCATAAATTCTTTACCTAGGTTAATGTCCAAAATAGTTTTTTCTAGGTTTTCTTCTAATATTTTTATGTCTTCAGGTCTCAGATTTATAATTTTAATCCATCTTGAGTTAATTTTTGTATATGGCAAAAGATAGGGATCCAGTCTCATTCTTCCACATGAGGCTATCCAATTTTCCGAGCACCATTTATTGAATAGAGCATCCTTTCTCCAATGTATGTTTTTGTCTGCTTCATTGAAGATTGGTTGTAGATATTTGGCTTTATTTCTGGGTTCTCTATTCTGTTCCACTGGTCTATGTGTCTATTTTTACACCAGTACCATGTTGTTTGGGTTACAATTGCCTTGTAGTATAATTTGAAGTTGGGTAATGTAATGCCTCCAGATTTATTCTACTTGGTTAGGATTGCTTTGGCTATTCATGTTCTTTTTTGGTTCCATATGATTTTAGAGTTCAGTAATGGGAACTACAGTAAAAGGAGAGGAAACCTAAACAAACAGTTTTATCACTGTCTTTGTAATGAGTGACACCCTTAATATTAGCCATTGTCAGCCTATGCAGAGATCCTTGCTGTCACAAACAGTAATATAACTCTTGCCATCATGAGACTTTGAGCAGCATTGGCTGGAGAAATGTTTTCATTCCACATCTTTGTTGCCCACAAATACTGCTGGTGCAAACATCAGTGATCTGAGCATTGTGTGTTATTAACCTCAGAGCATGTTTGCAGGCCTCAGTGTCAGAACAAGTGGCACCTTTGAGACTCTGTATCGTGGCTCCTGCTTTGCATATGAACAAAATAGATGTAATCACCCAGTGGGCCAATAATGAAGAAGAAAAAACATCAATGTCATGGAGTTGCCAAGTACAGGGGTCAGTGGAGCATATACTGACCACTTTATAAGAATTATCAGCATCATTTGAAAGAAATTTTAGGGCAATTAGTGCTTCTACAAGATAAATGTATGAAGAACTACTATTTTGTAATTAATCCTATTACTCTATTTTTAACCCCTGAGTAATGTGGTTAAATATGTTATAAATTAAATATATTTGAGAACATGTTAAAATTGTCTAAAAGTTAAAATAAATACATCTTGAATGATTAAGTTATGATTCAAGAGGATCAGAAAGAAAACTTTACAATAATCACCTAAGTGTAAAGATTAATTATGGTTAAATATTAACACTGTTTTAAAATATAACACATGCCTTATTAGGAATTAATTTTTTAAAATCTTTGGTCTCTTTGTAAGATCAACTATTATTCATACTATGTTTTTACAAGGTTCACTACGCCTCTAGGTATTGTAACTATTTTTCATTTATGTCTAGGCAAGAGTCAACTGCACAGTTGTACTGCAATATAAAACAGCGTAAAAAGCCAGCCATGTTTTTCTTTATATCAATCAGTTTATCTCATATAAAATTCTTAATATCAGTGGCCTGAACCATTTTAAATATTCATGTGGACATGTTAAGATGCCTTCAGGTTTTAAGATAAGTGGATTATCTATGAAACCTAAAGGCATTATTCCAATTCTACAAAGAAAAGCAAATCACTGAACAAATCATAAATCTTTCCTTCATAACATTTCCCAGATCTGCAACACAGGAACACTTTTTATTATTCTTATGAGAATAATATAATCATCACATGATGAGCTATGCTTATATACTACTAATTATTAACTCATTCATCTTTTTGACAGCCCTTAATCATAAAGAGAGTAACAATATTATTTCTATTTCATAATGAGGAAACTGAGGCACAGAGCTCAGGAGA
This sequence comes from Avahi laniger, assembly GCA_963575035.1. NCBI lineage: Eukaryota > Metazoa > Chordata > Mammalia > Primates > Indriidae > Avahi > Avahi laniger. The sequence continues at coordinate 10,431 of CAUYSK010043311.1, forward strand.
AATTTGCCCAATTTCAGACTTTATCTACAACTAAGTTAAATGAAGAAAAGACAGAGAAATAAAGAAACATAGGACAAATTAATCATTGTTCCTCATAATTAAAACTAGTCAGGGGTTGTTTCACCATGGAAAAAAGAGGAGACTAATAAGGCTTGTATATTAGATTAAAAAAAGAAAAATATCTTTGTATTGAAGCCCACAACTTGTAATAGGCTATGCACATAGAATGGGCTATGCTGAAATAATAAAGAAATCCTAAAATCGTAGTGTCTTGACACAGCAAACTGTATTTTTCCTTTATGTCAGAGTCCAGTAAAGCTGGGTTATTCTTCTTGGTGGCTTTCCTTCAAGTGATGACTCAGGGATCTGGGTCCTGCCATTATACAGCTAGACTATTTGGAACATGGGGTTTCTAAGGTAAGCACAGAAGGGAAAAGGAGGCTGGAGAATATGATCACATAGGAGATAAGTGCCAGTCCTGAAACTGGCTTAAATTAATTCTGCCCATATCCCATTGGCCAGAAGTTAATCACATGCACCCTGTCTTACTCCCTTCAGGGTGCTATGATGAATACAGTTAAGTTAGGTAAATTATGAACAGCAGACATTTATTTCCCACCATTCTGGAAGATAGGAATTGCAAGATTAAGGTGCCAGGAGAGTCCGGGTCTGGTGAGGGCGTGATTTCTGGTTCATATAGGGTGCCTTCTCATTATGTCTTCATATAGTATAAGTGGTGAGGAGTCTTTCTTGAGCTCCTTTTATAAGGGCACTAATCCCATTCACAAGGGCTCCACCCTTTCAACCTAATCATCTCTTAAAGACCCTTCCTTCTAATACCATCACCCTGGGGGTTAAGATTTTAACAGGTGAATTTTCTGGAAACACAATCATTCAGACCATCGGACCTCAATCTAGGAATATTGGAAAATATAGCCTTGTGTGTATACACAGAGGAAAATGAAACAGGATCTGGTGAGCGACATAGCATTGTCTCTGCCACAGGATAGCATATGGGTAAGCAAGAGGTTGGTGGAACATGTGTTAAAAAGCATTAGAAAACCTGGTTTAGGGGAGTAGGGAGCAAGATGGCCAAATAGAAATCTCCGCTGATCATCCTTCCACCCAAACACCAAATTCAACAACTATCCATGCAAGCAAACACTTTCAGAAGAACCAAAAATCAGGTGAGCAATCAAAATACCTAGTTTTAACATTATATCAAGGAAAGAGACACTGAAGAGGGCAGGAAAGATAGTCTTGCATTGCCTACACCATCCCTCCTCCATACTTCAACAGTGCCACACCACACACTGAGTGGAGAGAGAATCTATGTGCCTGGGGGAGGGAGAGTGAAGTGACTGTGGGACTTTGCATTGAAATCCGGGACCACCCTGGAACAGGGAAATACAATATAGAGTAGAATTCTGCTGTTGCCATGGAGGGAGAATTTAAACCAGCCCAGCCATAGGGAAATCCACTGCCCCAAAACTCAAGTTCTGGCTAGCCTCACCACCAGCTGACTAAAAATAGCTTGGAGCCTGGACTAAATTTGTAAATCAGTCAGGCCAAAAAGGCTCGAGTCTTTGGATAATACTTTGGCTGTGCTGGCTTGGAGCCAGTGGACTTGGGGTGCACATGACCCAGTGAGACACTAGTTGGGGCAGCCAAGCCAATGCCTGTGTCACTTCCTGTGGCTCAGGGAATATTCATCCACCTGGGGAAAGGAAAGAAAAATGTTCAGAGGACTTTTTTTGCAACTTGGGTATGAGCTTCGCCACAGCAAAATAAAGTATGAAGCAGACTCCTGAAGCCCCTGAGTTCAAGCCTTAGTTCCCAGAAGGCATTTTTGGAACCAACCTGGGACAGAAGGAAACATGCTTCCCTGAAAGGAAGGAACCAGTCCCAGAATTCACCACCTGCTGACTAAAGAGTCTCTTGGGATTTCAATAAATATCAGAGGTAGGCAAGCAACAGTTTTCACAGGCTTTGAATGAGAATGGGCTGTCTTCAGGTGTGACCTGGCACTGGTGCCCACAAGGGAGTGCCTATGTCACTCTTCTCCCAATTCCAGCACCCTAGCACAGAGTGTGAGACAGAGAGATTTTGCCTGGTAATCCAGGAAATTCTCCCATATCACACCCAGGTCCACCAGGAGTCTGCAGAGTCATAGCATTACTGGGCTTGGGGCATCCCTAGTGCTGATAGAACTACAGTGACCAAAGACTAAGATCATAGCACTCAATTCCCTTTGAATACCTGGAAAGCTTTCTCAAGAAGGATGGTTCAAACAAACACAGATTGTGAAGATTAAAATAAATTGAGAACATCCAGTAAAACATTACCTCACCAAATGAACTAAATAAGTTACCAGCGACCAATAATGGAGTGATGAAAATATGCTATTTTTAAAGAATTCAAAATAGGTGTCCTGAAGAAGCTCAATGAACTTCAATACGACATAGAGAAGGAATTCAGAAGCCTATCAGAGAAATTTAACAAAGAGAATGAAATAATTACTAAAAAAAAAAAAAAATCAAGCAGAAATTCTGGAGCTGAAGAATTCAATTGAAAAAATGAGAAATGAATCAGTCTCTCAACAGCAGAATTACCAAGCAGAAGAAAGAATTGGTGAACTTGAAGACAGACTATTTGAAAATATATAGTCAGAAGAGAAAAAAGAAAGAAGAAAAAAAAATGAAGCACACCTACAAGATCTAGAAAACAGCTTCAAAAGGTCAAATCTAAGAGTTATTGGTCTTAATGAGGAAGTACAGAAAGAGCTTGGAATATAAGATTTATTCAAAGAAATAATAACAGAGAACTGCCCAAACCTAGAGAATGATAACATTTAGGTACGAGAAAGTCATAGAACACCAAGCAGATTTAACCCAAACAAGACTACCTCAAGGCATTTAATAATCAAGCTCCCAAAGGTCATGGATAAAGAAAAGTTCCTAAGGGAAGCAAAAAAAAAAGAAAAAATATATATAAAGGTGTAGCAGACTAGCAGCTACACTTAGCAGCAGACTTCTCAGTGGAAACCTTACAGGCCACGAGAGAGTGGCATGACATATTAAAAGTGTTTACAGATAAAAAAAAGAAAAGAAATCTTAACCCTAGAATATTATATCCTGGAAAAATATTCTTCAAACATGAAGGAGAAATATTTTCTATGACAAACAACAGCTGAGGGAGTTCATCAACACCAGACCTGTCCTATAAGAAATGCTAAAAGGAGTAATTGAATCTGAAAGAAAAGGATGTTAATAAACAACAAGAAATCATCTGAAGGTATACAACTCGGTGGTAACAGTAAGTAGACAAATACAAAATAATCTATTCCTCTAACTGTGGTGTATAAACCACTTATATCTTGAGTAGGAAGATTAAAATACTAACCCATCAAAAATAACTACAACAACTTTTTGAGAGATGGATAGTATAAAAAGATATGGATGGAAACATCAAAAAGTTAAAAAGTTGGGGAGGATGAAGTTAAAGCATAGAATTTCTGTTAGATTTCTCTTTGCTTGTTTTTTTGTTTGTAAGAAGAGTCACCATATGTTTGAAATAAAATGCCTGTAACAAAAAAGTAGAAAAGCTTCAAATAAACAATCTAAGGATGCATCTCAAAGAACCAGAAAAACAAGAGAAACCAAACTGAAAATTAGTAGAAGAAAAGAATTAATAAAGATCAGAGCAGAAATATGAAATTGAAACCAAAAACAATCCAAAAGGTCAAATGAAACAAAATGTTGGTTTTTTCAAAAGGATAAACAAAATTGACACGCCTTTAGCCATACTAAGGGGAAAAAAAGAGAAGACCCAAATAAATAAAATCAGAGATGAAAAAGGAGACATTACAACTGATACTGCAGAAATCCAAAGAGACTACTATGAGAAACCATAAGCCAATAAATCAGAAACCTAGAAGAAATGGATAAATTCCTAAACACATGTAACCTACCAAGATTGGACCAAGAAGAAATCCAAAATCTGAATAAACCAATAACAAGTAATGCGATAGAAGCAGTAATAAAAAGTCTCCTATCAAAGCAAAGTCCAGGATCTGTTGGCTTCACTGCTGAATTCTACCAAGCATTCAAAGAAGAACTAATACCAATGTAAATTAGTGTAACCGCTATGGAGAACAGTGTTGAGGTTTCCCACAAAACTAAAAATAGAATTACCATATGAGCCAGCAAGCCCACTGCTGGATATATATCTACAGGAGGAGAATTCAGAATATCAGAAAGATCCCTGAACTCCCATGTTTATTGCAGCATTATTCCCAGTAGCCAAGATTTGGAATCAACCTGAGTGTCCCTCAACGGATGAATGGATAAAGAAATTATGTTACATATGCACAATGGAACATTATGTAGCCATAAAAAAGAACAAAAGCCTGCCATTCGCAACAACATGGATGGAACTGGAGAATATTATGTTAAGTGGAATAAGCCAAGCACAAAAAGCCAAATCTCATATGTTCTCACTCATATGTGGCAGCTAAATATTAAAAACAATTGATTTTGTGGAGACAGCAGAACGACGGTTTCCAGAGGCTTGGAAGGGTAGTGGAGGGGGAAAAAATGGGAATGGTTAATGGATGCAAAAATATAGTTAGATAGAATGAAAAATATTTGATAACACAACAAAGAGACTATAGTCAATAATAGGGTATACTCTAAAACATTAATAACTAAGAGTGAAATTGGAATGTTCCTAACACAAAGAAATGATACATGCTGTAGATGATGGATACTCCAATTACCATGATTTGATTAATTCACATTATATGCTGGTTTCAAAACATCACATGTATCCTCTAAAGGTATGCAACTATTATATATCCATAATATATTTTTTTAAATATTTTAAAAAGCATCAGATTATCTCATTCCTACTTCTGAGGATAACTCTTAATTTTATTTTGGGTAAATTTCTTTCCTCACAGGGCTTCAGTTTACTCAGCTATAGAATAAGAGACAGATAAGCTATGGGAACTAGGATGGTATTATATTTGATAATATTAATAATACCTATCAATTACTAAGTGTTTACTATCTGCCATATGCCAAGCTGAATTCTTTAAGTTGTGTCTCACTATTTCCTAAGCCCAATTTTTAACATTCTATGATACTAAGGAAGGAATGAAATTCAAAATCCTCATGTCAGACTATAGGAAAGAATAAAAGAAATCAGTGTTAAGTAATGTTTAGAAGTACAGGGAAACAGAGAAGTAGCACTTGTTATGTGTCAGGAAAGGTCCAGTTAAGAATAGAGAAAATTGGATCTCAGTAGAAGAAGAAAAAGTAATGGTAGTAGATTGGAGAAAGTCTTGTTGATAACCACAACTTTTCCCACTTTATTTCTATAAATCATAGCTCACCCCTTCTTCTTTTCCTTTAAAAAAATCTTTGTTGGGCTCCTATAGTGTGGAAAGCTTGGGTGCTGTCAACCTAGAACCAAGAGAAAAGACAGAATGATTTTCAAGGTCCTGGGTTTCTTTATGACTTATAAGCAGAGGAAATAGAATATAGATTTGTTTTTATGTGAAGGAAAGAAAAAAACTGAAACCCAAATTCTGTTCTTAGGGATTACCTTGGGGACAATACCATCAGCTCTACAAAAATGTCTTGCAATACGTTTTACTGAGACTCTTGTAAAACGAATACTTTGTTTCATAACTATTCATAAATAAAAAAACCTCTTGTATTAGGGAATTGTACTCTCAAAAGCTGAACTATTAATAGTTCTAAAACACATGTTTGCAGGCAACATGAAGACAATGTTGTCCATCAACTATCAGGCTACTTCCCAGTCTAAGCTGATACATAACTGTCTTAATGCCTTTTTCCTTAAACCTGCTTTGATGGAAGCAGATTCCTGGCAGATGAGGGTCACCTAGGAATGCCTTACCTTAAAAATTTACTGCCGTATGGGAGAATGAACAATAATGTTAAATATTCAAATTTTTTTCTGTACAGATTTAGTAGAAACATGTGAGAAATGTGATTTGTGTCTGAAGGAAGAAAAAAATGCCCCACAATGCCTTTTAAAGGACACTTTTAAAAGGCCCCACCAATAGAGTTTTCAACTACTAATGAAGTGAATTTGTTCTTTATGTTGGTAGATAGCCAAGGAATGACAAATAATTGCATCAAAACCTGTGCTTGACCTCAAAGTTCCAATAGACTTCGCTCAACTCACAGACTGTTTGAAGTGTCAAAATGATCTCCCCTTGTCTCTAATATAGAGCAGGTTCAATTCTCAGAAACACTGGTGTTCTTAATTAACTGTAACCGAATCAGGCAAATCTTCATCAGCATTCAGCTGCTATTATCTTCTGTCTAGAGATTATTGTCTCTTCCCCAATGAGAAACAAATATTACTTTGTTATATAGAAATACTATTGCTCTTGCTAAATGCCTTTAGGAAAACGTTTCTCATTAAAACTATTAACTGTGTGAGCTTCAGAGTTTTGTTTTTTTAAAGATACTATAAAATGTAAGATATATACCATTCTGGATTTTTATAAACTTTATGCACTGTTAATTTAAACTAAGCTATCAAATTATATTTCTAGATATACTCGATTAAAAATTCAATCTCTTAATTGAAATGTTTCCAAGCCTTAGAATTTTAAACAATTATTTTCAGAGCTACTTACAGTTTGAAGAATATATGTATAATAAAAATATACAGCTATAAGTGAATGATTTATTACTGTTTTAGAAAGCATTTGTGTCACTACAATGGCTTACCCTAAGCTAAATGGCTCAAAGTGGTTCTCACTAAATGGTTCTCAACTTGTGCTGCACGTTACAATTCCCCACGGAGATTTTAAAAACTCTGATGCCAGACCACACCCTAGATCAAATAAATAAGAATCTCTTTGGGTAAGAACAAGGCTTTAGTACTTTTTAAAGCTCCCTAGGAGATTCTAATGTGCCAACAAAGTTGAGAAGACCGTTTTAACATATGATCATATCACATTAACATGTTTATTATTTTAGAACACATTTTTTAGGAAAATAGATACTTAATTTTTCAGACATGCCATCAAGAGCCTAATCTTTAGCAGTTTCTCATTATTTACATTATATTATGAATAAACTGTTTACAGAAAGTTTTTTTCAAGTTCCTATTCTATTTTGAACATGCTGGCAAAAGGTACCTTGATGTCTTCTTACCAAATAATAGCATGTATTTAATTAGCATAAGGCTCAATTCAGCAAAGACGGTGGCCTTCCTGACTGGTGTGTTTGCATCTCGGCGTGCCACAGGAGATAGCTATCAGATGTAAGAAATTCTGTTGCATTCCCTCTGCTTCTTTATTCCCCTCCGAGCTGTGAGAGCCCTTACAATTTACCTTTGCTCTAAGGAAGGAAAGTGTCTGAGCTGCACATCGCAGGCACTGCAACTTAACAACGGGATTTACGAGGTGTGTGCTTGCCGGAATGTCTCTGATGCTCAGGTTTACTCATCCCAAGCCTTAAATTGGCTCTCTCAGTGCTATTTTAATCTGTACAGACCCAATCACACACAGCGTACAAACGGCGTTTCAAAGAAATGCACATAATAATGTGGCAGAGGGTGTAGTTTCTGTCAGAGAATACCATTGTTAACTGTGATTGAAAAGACATGAATCCTGCCAAAGGTATGAAACATTTTTATGTCTACTGAATTCTAGAGGGAAAAAATGTCCAAAAGGTAAAATTCAAATCCTTCTGGGAGCCCCAACAAGAGAAGAGCAATTGCAAATAATGATATGCACTAGCAATCCATTTTGCATCCTAATAAGCAAAGGTGGTAAGGGTCACGGTAGACGACACGGGCAGAGTTAAAACATCACTTAGAGCTGCGGGGATTCCTGATTCATGGACTGAGCATGTCCTTTTGCTTTGTGCATCTACGCAGACAGAGTTGATATTCTCTAACTAAAAACAGGCATTTTGATAAGCAAAGGAATACTGATTCAGCTTCTCACCGAAGACTGAGAGGACTAAGTGTCTGGTTTTGCTCCTAAGAACAAAGAGCCAATAAATTACACAGAAACAATTTATTTTTCCTACCCCACTGCAACCCTCCCTGTTTGAGTCTTTGGAGGGCATTCTAGCAGTTAACAATTCTAGCAGTTACAACTGACTGATATGGGCTCCCATTAGATAAGACACCAGGAGCTGCTCCTGCATTTCCTTACCAAGCCAAGGTCTAAAGCCTTGGTTTCTAGATATTGGGGCAGTCTTAAGGGTTTTACAGACCCTTATAGATCCAGCAAGGGGCTTGGTGGCAAGAATATAATTGGAGGCCTTGGGTCAGCAAATAGATACCATTTGGTAAAGGCATTTCAATATTTCAATGACTGATCTGGCTGTCCTGAGTAAATAACCGTGGCTCCTAATACATGGGTTTGTTTGATTCTAGCATTTATCCTACTGATCAGAGAGTGAGATTTGTTTGTATTGAGGGAAAAATTGGTCCTGGTTATTCTGTTACATTTTATTCTGTCTCTTATTAAAATAAAATAACTTGACAAAAATCAATGAGGAAGAGAGACAGAGAGGAGGGGAGGAAGGGAGGAAGGGAAGGAGGGAAGGAGGTTGAGAGGAAGAGAAAGGCTGGTGTATCTAAACAATGAATCCAATTATACAAACAATCCCCACCCCACCCCCAGCCTTTCCTAATATTCCAGGCTTGCAAAGGATTTGCAGCCATGGGTTTCTGCCACTCACAATCAGTTCTTCCATTTATCAGTTTTACCTTGTGCGGTACTCGGCAGAATACAAATGCAAAGATACAGGAATAGTGCTAATCTTAGCGCAGCCTCCCCTAGATAGCAATGACTGTTGGCTGGAGCAGCTGCTGCGATGCAATAAAATTTGTTAAGCCGACTACAGCTCCTATTCTGTAGTCTATCAGATATACTAACTAAGATATCTCTTGGTGGCATGTGGCAAATCGTCAGTCAATTCTATTTGCCTATTCAGCGAGCAGTGAAGGAAATGTGCTTCTGTCACAAACAAAAATGTGTCCTTGGCCAATTCTACTGGATGCCATGAGGTTAACTCAACTTCCCAGCCTTCATTGATTGAGTTGTGAATAGTCTGAGTCCCACAGCTATCGGATCGTGATTTCTGCATCTTTTATGCTATTAACCTTTATTCAATCCAATTGTAAAATGCTCCTTTTTATTTGGTGCAGACTGAATTTGATAGCTGTTGCCAGATTGACAGTCTGATAGATTGAACTGTGTAACTCTGGCCAGTGATACCCTTAGGAGTATTCAGAGAGGGGATGGCCAAGATGATATTTTTCAAGAGGCTCTAGGAAGCTCCCTATGTCCCTTAAACTACCTTTACTTCCTAAGCTAAGAATCCACTCCAATGAGATGCTGTACCTGTTAGCTTCAGGTTTTCTCCCCTTTAAAAATTTTCAAATTAATGCCTCTATACCATATGAGTCATTTAAAACCATAACAAAATTGGATTTATCAGATTTTTTCCTGAAAGAAACTTCTGAAAGTAAAGGGATAAAAGTACATGAGTCTTATGACTTGAAAGGTAAGTATGCCTGAGGGAGAAGAGGAAGAGAGATGGATGGATACACAAAGTAGCATTTGCTATATATTGTCTAACTTTTGCCTACATGGCCTTGTGCCTAGCTCTGATTAAAGGAGAACATCTCCCCCTACTCCGATCCCAACCCCAGGCTAAATCAAGTTCTATAGTCGCCTTTAAAGAGACTTGTTAGACAAGACGTTATTTCGTACTGTGACAGAGGAGTGTAGTGACCTTCTATATGTATTCCCTCCTTCTTCCCTAGTAAATAGCGTGGTTTTTAGCAAGACTTACTGCTCCTCAGAATAAAAGATGAGATTTTCCAGAATCGCTTAAAGTTGTGTATAGCCACATGACTAATCTGATCCCTGAAAAGTAAGTGTTTGGGACTTCCAGGAAGGCTGTTTAGGAAGTTGACTAGTTCAAATTTGGACCCTTTTTTTGTCTTCTCCTTTCCTGTGGCACTACCTGGTCTTAATGGCTAACGCTTTAGCAATCCGCTTGGGTTTCACAATCATTAGCAATCGTTAATTCTTTCCTTTGTATATTCTTCACTCCTTGGCCCCTTTCTCACACTACTTCATTGTCTTACAACCTCGTGAAATGCACATCTTCTCTGGCTCTGTACCAGTACCCACGCAGCTAAAGTGGAATAGAGAAAGACATAAAACCTTAACAATTGTTCTCACCTTAAATTCATAAAGACTAACTCTTTTTAAATTATTTTTTATTGTAGTAAAATATGTACAATATAAGATTCACCATTTTTACCATTCTTGAGTGTACATTTAAGTGGCATTAAGTAAATATACCCATTAACGCCATCCATCTCCAGAACTTTTTTCAACTTGCATACCTGAAACTCTATACCCATTCAATAATAACTCTCCATTTCCCCCTCCTTCAGGCCCTGGAAACCACCATTCTACTTTCTGTTCTTCTGGTTACCATGGGAATTGAGTTTCTTGGATGTTTATATACATGTGTTTCATCAAATTTGGAAAGTTCTTTGCCATTGCTTATTCAAATAATCTCTCTTTCCCTTTTTCTCTTGCATCTCTTTCTGAAACACATTAGCCTATTTGGTAGTGTCTCCAAAGTCCCTTATATTCTGTGCGATTTTCTTCAACCTCTTTTTCTTTCTGGAGTTCAGACTCAATAATTTCAATTGTCCCGTCTTTAAGTTCGTGATTCTTTATTCTGTCTGTTTGCATTTGCTTTTAAATATCTCTAGTGAATTATTCATTTCAGTTATTATAGTTTTCAGCTCCCAAATTTCTTTTTGGTTCCTTTTTATGTTTTTAAATTCTTTATCAATGTTTCCATCTTTTACATAATTTTCTTGATGTTGTCTTCATCCATTTTTTTTAGCTGTTTTAGTATGTTTAAGACAGTTCTTTTAACGTCTTTGTTAGTAACTCTGCGATTTGATATTTCTCAGAGACAGGTTCTATTTTTTTTCATTAAATGAGCCATGCATTCCTGTCTCTTTGTATGCCTTGTGACGTTTTGTTGAAAACTGGTAATTCAAATCTTATAATATAGTAAATCTATAGATCAAATTCTCCCCCTTCCCCAAGATTTGCTGATTCATTTGTTTTTATTGTTGCAGGGTATCCTTGTGCCAGTTATCAACCTGAGGCATAGATTTAAGATACTCCCAGGTCTTTTCTGAGCCTGTTCTTTCCGTTGACATGCTTGGTGACTTTCCACATTCCCTCATATATATCGTTGCTTTTGAATGTCTGACTCATTAAATATCTGGCATGCAAAAGGTGAAAAAAGAGAAAAATTAAGGTGAAAAATACCTTAGATTCCCTGGAAGTTACCTAGCTGGAAGAGAACAGGCCTGCAAAAAGAAGGCATAACAATGGCCACCTGCCCCTGTGTCTGCACCTGTACTATCAGAGCAGCAATAGCAGTCAGAGAACAGATTTCCAATATTTGGTAGACAGGGTTCTTACTGCCCACACTGGCACTGACAAGCTGCTCCAGGTACCTGTACATAGCTGTCTGTCCTGTGGCTAGGGGTGGAAAATATTAGCCACTACGAGGCTAAGAACTAAAATTGACTGAAATTAACCACAAATTATCATCTAAGACTTCCCCTAGAAGTTTCAAGCCTTCAACAAACTCCAGAGTTCCAAAACAGATACCTCAAACAGCTTCCACCAATACAATTATTGTCTGCATGGGGAGATATATTTCTGGTACTTCCTATTCTGCCATCTTCCCTCTAACTCTGCCTTGACTACTGGTTCTTAAAGTCACTTGTAGATTGTGTCTTTCTTTAGTTAATTTGTTCTTCCACTCTTTTGTATACTATGTTTTATCTTTCTCTCTTCTCAAGCCTCCAGCACCTCCTCCCTCATCTTTAATCTCAGCTAATGGCCTTACCTCTCATCTTACTGACAAAATAGATTTAATCTAAAGACTACTTCTACATGAAGAATTCTACAAGAAGAATACTCCTACTTCCCACCACTATATCTACTTGTGTAGTAGCATTTGTGCCCAAGGACTTTGTCTTCTTTCCTATGACTACAGATAAACCCCACCACTTGTACACAAGATCCCATCCCCTCTTTTCAAAGGCATTGCTCTAGTAATCTAAGAGTTCTTCCCTCTCTCTTCTCTATCACCACTTTCTTTCTTCCTACTGGAACTTTCTGGAACTTTGGCATTCAAAATACTGTTTTCTCTTTTATCACTTAAAAGTCAAAAACTCACCCTTAAACTCCATGTTGTCCTTTATGCATTAACCCATATTTCTTCTGTGTTTCATAGCAAAACTCCTTTAAAGAATTCCTATACAAATTTGTTATGCTTTTGTTGCCACATTGTTTTGTGAGCCCTCTCCAATTAGAATTTAACTCCCTCCACCCAATGAAACTACTATCGCTACTATCACTGCCTGATCCAATGGCCAATTCTCCACCATTTTCTTATTTGACCAATCAGCTGCATTTAACTTAGTTAACCACATTCTTCTCCTTGAAACACTTTCCTCCTTCCTTCTCTCTCTCTCTCCTAGGACTCCTTCTCAGTCTCCTTTGCTACATTCTCCTTATTTTCTCTTCCTCTGAATTTTGCACCAAGTCTCAGTCTTGTACCTCTTTTCTTTTCTCTCTAAATTTATTTTCTTTGAGAACTAATCCAGTCTTATGACTTTCACCATTATCTGTCTGTTTATGGTTTCAAATGTGTATCCCCACCTTAGATCTCTCCTATGAACTCCTAACTTACATAACCAACTGCCCATACACATCTCCATTGGGAGGTTATAGCAGGCTGTGTCTAATCAGGGGATAGAAACCATATAGTAGGTCAAGTAGGGGAGTTTAAAATTTTAAAAATCTTATTAACTATTAGAAAAAGGCAACTATAAAATTTAGGGTGCCCTAGGACTGAGGGAGGGTACCGAAGGAAGGGCAAACTTGGGAGGGGTTCAAACCTTATTGCAGAAGGTATGGTTCACATTATTGATAACAGAGAAGGACAGAACTAGCCTAGAGTTGTGGGGAAAGCAACAGGGCTACTCTCTGGAGTGAAAATGAGGAAAGCTGATCAGCAGCCAGTGGCTTGCAGAGGGAACTGGGCACAAGCAGGTGAAGCAAGACCTGAGAAGCACAGGGACTCTGGTTTCCACATCAAGAGGCTACAAAAAAGTTATCACCAGGCTGAGGCTGCAAGGCCAGGGGGGGCCATGTCTTGATCCTGGGGCAAAGCAGCACCCACTGGATGGCCTCACACTGACGCTGTCAATGCGCAGCCTCTGCCAGAAACAGCAGGAAAGCTCCTCTTCCCCCAATGCCCTCCAGCACCATCTACTGAGAAATCTTATCATTGTGCTCACTTTAAAGGAGAAATGCTTAAAGGAATTTCAGTATTTATCACAGAGCATATATTATAGCTGAGAGGCAATAAATTGATAAATGACATAAATGTCTATTAGGCATTTTAACTTGACATGTCCAAACTGAACTCTTGGTTTCAACCCAAGCATTCTCATCTCGCAATCTTCCCTATCTCAGTAAATGGTAACTCCACTCTTCCAATCTATCAGCACAAAACCTTTGGAGCCATTCTGATTCCCCTCTTTTGCTCTCATGCCACACTCATTATGTTAACAAATAGTGTTGGTTCTATCTTTAAATTAAATCCGGAATCAGTACACTTCTCATCACCTTTGCAGCTCCCATCCTGGTCCCAGGCACCATCATCTCTCACCCTGATAATTATAATAGCCTTTTGACTGGTCTCTTTGCTTTCACCTGGTTCATTAGTCAGTTTATTCTCTAACACAGAAGCCAAAACGATCTTCATGAAACTGGAGCATAAATCAGATCAAGTCTCTGCTCAAAGTCCTGCCCATCTCCTATTCTCAGGGGCTAAGTAAATTCAAACTCAAGATGTTCCCGACCTCCTTTTCTCTCGCATCACTTTGGCTTAACCCTGCATTCATTCAGCACTAGTCACATTGGCCTCCTTGCTTTTCCTCTAATATATCAGGCCCATTCCTGCCTTTGGGACTTTTATACATCTTTCCTCTGCTTGGAATACTATTACCTCAAATATCTGCATGGCTTACTCCTTCACCTCCTTTAGTGTTTCTTTTCCCCCAAACATGACCTTCTCAGTGAGGTATTTTGTAGCCACTCTATCTAAAATGCAACCAAA
>CAUYSK010043313.1:0-13116 GCA_963575035.1 Avahi laniger
AGACCCCGTCTCTACCAAAAATAGAAAGAAATTAATTGGACAGCTAAAAATATATAGAAAAAATTAGCCGGGCATGGTGGCGCATGCCTGTAGTCCCAGCTACTCGGGAGGCTGAGGCAGGAGGATCGCTTGAGCCCAGAAGTCTGAGGTTGCTGTGAGCTAGGCTGACCCCACAGCACTCACTCTAGCCAGGGCAACAAAGTGAGACTCTGTCTCAAAAAAAAAAAAAAAAAAAAAAGAATTCACGGTACACCAGGCACTGCCTAAGTATTGTATATGCATTACTTCATTTACTTCCCACAATACTTTGTGGTTTAAAGGTGTGCTTTTGTGTCTGTGTTGAGTTCATTGAGGCTTAGAAATGTTAACTAAGCCCAGGGTCCTAGAGGTATGACCCTGACTAGATAGTGGTAACCATACCATCAGGGACTTGGAGGACCCACTTCCCATCCACCCCTTCCTTGTCAGGGTGAGGTCCACCATTGTTCAAACTGACCTTAGGGAGATTATGTATCAGGACTGTGGTTAAATGGCTTGTGTTATCCAAAAAAATGTGACAGAAGTAGCCTAAATGGCAATATGGTCTATGAATTTTTAAGTGCATATCACAGAGAAGTTCTATTCACTTGGACCATTCCCCATTTGCCACTAACACTATGCAATGATTACCTTTAAAAAAAAAAAGAACAAAAAGAACCTCGGTCCTCTTATGTTGGTAGATAAGTAATTCTGTTAATTTTGGAGAGCCAAATCACTATGTTTTGTTTGTATTGCTTGTTTTAAAGAATTAGTTTTGCATTCAGCTTCATAGTTAGTAGTAGTTCATAGTTAGTAAGTTCCATGTTTATCAAAATATCAACATTTGCTACTCAAGGTTTTCTTAAGTTATTTTATTTCTCTCAAGAATAATAAGCCAATTGAATCTATCATTGCTACAGTTCAACTGGATTGTGCCAAATCTGATCTAGCCACAACCAAAACAAATCAAAAAACAAAACAAATAAAAACAAAAAAAAAACGCCCACAATAATTTAAATCACTGTTGAACAGCTCACATGCATGTTTTTGATCTGTCCAGGGCACTAGCATTCTCCCAGAGTAAAGACACATAGAGAAACGCAGGTATGTGCTAACCATGCTATGTGTATTTCCACACGCTTTAGTACCCATAAGGGAATACTAAATAAAGTGTCTTTCAAGACAGATTCTGGGCAGCTGCAAGACATCTTTTCTGTACACTAATTTATGTAACTAAGAGATAAGTAAATTAATCTTCATTATCAATCTAGCAGATAGCAAGAGTCAAACCTGAAGCACTACTCCCTTGGTGCAGGAAGGAAATCATCCTTATCACAGATTGCATGTTTTGTTTAGTGGATCCAGGTGCACCCATGACAGATTTTGGCAATGGGAATTATTTTCAACCTCAGACAAACCTACCAGTTGCTTCTGCTTGCTTTTGCTCATGCCTCCTGATGAGGGGCCATTGTGATTAGACAAATCACATTGTCTCAAATTTGGTCCCCTTCCCCTTAGCCATGATTCATTCTGACAAGGAAAGTTTAAAAGCAACAAGTAAAAAATGATAAACAATATCCATCATTGCATAGGGGAGCCTGGCTAAAAGCTTTCTGTCACTATCAATAATACTGTTTAGTTTTCAGCTTCCCCTTGTATTGCATTAGTTGCAAATGTACAAAACTGTGAGCAGCAAGGGTTCAGTCTGGACTACCTGTATGATCTGTGGCCCTAACTGAAGCTGTGTCCTGCCTCTGGCCCTCCAAGCAGCCCATGAGACTGAATAGAGGTCAGATATGACGTAAAAGCTGATGGGCACCACCAAGACCCAATTCCTCAACTCTCAAATGTTTGTGTCTTGCTTTACCTACTGAACTCCTTATTCTTGTTCCTTAAAAGCTGATCTGAGTCTTCCTTGCATGCCCTCATGTGTAGAGGGTGTTTCCCTGGTGTTCTAACATTGGCTTTTGCCTTCAGATGTTTCTTTGTCCTGCTCCTTTGACTTTGGGGTCCCAGACACCATGGAATGGAATGTTCCACTTGGACCCATAGAAACTCATGTCCAACCCCACAAATGTTCTTTCACAAGGTTGCATTGGTGTTAATCATCCTTGGAGAGTAAAACATTTACAGTGCATGAGGTTTATATGTGCAATATGGGTCTCGAAAGTTCTTGATGAAGCATTCACAAAAATGTATTTACTGATCAATATTATTGTCAAGCCACCATGCACTTGGGCTGTCCATTTTTCATTTCTTCAATGAGCAGAATTTCACATCTCATCCCCAATAGCATTTCCATGTTTTATAGTTGAGTTTAGCCACAATGATTTCCCACACACAAGTTACTTTTCTTGCAAAGTAATTAACGCATAATTTATTAATACTTGGTTCTCAGAACTAAGAAGTGAAGAAATCACATCCAGAGAATGGACAACTGGAGCCAGTAGTGGAGTCCACTTAAGAATAATTCTTGGAGATAGGGTCTTTTCAGCAGCAGTTCTCAATAGTTGAAAAATCAGAATGATAAGAAGATAACACATTAGCAGTATTTTTTTCATTTTTTATTATTTTTCTGATAAAGTAGTTGAGGATGAGAAGGGTGAAAGACTCATCCAATATTCCAATATCAGGCAACAAGTTAGGGCCAAATCTAAGTGTTGAATCACCAAATTCTAATTCCATACTGCAGGTCTTTTCATGATGTTATAAAACAAAGTTAGAATTTCTAAATATTGGGTTTTTTTCAGTGCCTCACTGACATATTATAAAACAAAAAACACCTGCCTGCTGATACTGTACGAGGGCCAAATAATGTCCTGACTACTTCACTAATGTGCTATGAAGTTAAAAATAAAATAATATATATGATAATACTTCATAAATATGTATCCTTAAAGACACATATGCTATTGCTATTGTTTAATGTAGTGGTTGTAGTAGTAGTGATGGTTCTTATTGTTTTAGCAAAACTAAAACCATCTAGACTTTTCAATATTGCTTCAATATGAAAACCTTCATGGTTCCTAAAGTAATTAGATATTTTAGCACTACAAAAATGAAAGTGGTATGATCATTTTTATTTCATTAAAATCTTCTCGGAACCAATTTTTTATATCAATCTACAGAAACAATATTTCTTTTTACTTTTTCACAATACAATGGATTGATATGTGCCCCAACTTTTCAAGGTCTCCAGTAATAGCTGCTTGATGTCTCTACTGTTTAGGTTTTGCTAACAAACCTCCTCAGAGCTCAATGGCTAGATTAGCAAACTATTATTGTGCACACTTCTACAGTCAGCTGGGCCCTCCTTCCTGATCTCTGCAGGCAGCTGAGAGTGGGGCTGGGCTGGATGGTCCAGTCTTACTCTCCCCACGTGAATGGTGTTTGTAGGCTGCTTGGTCTGGAGAGTGAGAACAGGAACAGGCCTAGTCCACGTGGTTTCTCATCCGTAAACTAGGCTGAGCTTCTTCCCCAGGTGCTCTCCAGGATCCAAATGTCTGCATCACATTTTCTAATATTCCACTGATCAAAGCAAGCCATAGATTAAGCCCAGATTCAAGGCATAGAGCATTGATATGGTCATGTTTGCAAAGACGCTATCATTTGTGCATTTGTTCATGTCTCTGATGCTCAGAGGACTGCTAGAAAGCAGCTGTTGGCATTTTTCTTGTGATCGTCCCTATGAAGGGCAGGATGGGGCACACAGAGAGATCATGTATGGAGCCTGACCTTGTAAAGACAAAGCGTGCATGAGACAATTAGAGGTCAGAGCAAAAGAAAATAGGATAAAATGGTGGATGCTCTGGAGCAGGCTAATATGCAATAAAAGAATTCCAGAAAGTTAGACTCACTGGGGAAGCATAGAAATGACTTTGTATTAAATATTTATATTTTATTAGACTTGCTGAATACTTTTGCATGGCTCTAGTCGAACTGCCATATTTGTTAAAGAAAACTGTGTGTTTGTGTGTGCATGGGTATTTGTGTGTATAAATATTTCCTTCAGACACCACCACTTTCTCCTCTATAATGTCTGCATTGCACTTAATACTGAGGCCCTTCCATTAGCATCATGACACTAGATCCTCACCGTAGTCCATGAGCAAAGCATTATTTCCATTATGCAAAAGAGGGATGGTGAGAGAGAAGACTGAGCAGCCAATTGGGAGGCTTGTCAGAGTCTAAAAGGGAAGGGACATCATGCCTATGAGGTAAGAATTACAGGCTTAAAAACGTTAGAGGAAGTCTACATGAAATAAAGATCACGGTGATTAGTTGTGCACTTATGCAACAAACATGTATCATCTACTACCACCATCTCTAACAACACAGACCTCACATTCTAGGTAGTAGGGAGACAATAAAAAACTTAAAAAATGTGTTTCTAGAAAATAATAGGTACTATCCAGAAAATAAATCACGATGATGTGATTAAAGAATCACAAGGCAAGAGTGTATGTTCCGAAAGAGATCGGGGTGCAGTGATTTGCAAACATAATGCATTCAAAAGAGCCAATTTTGCAGTTACTAATTGTGCAACTTTAACAAATTTACTTAACTTTGATTTCATTTCCTCACCTATAAAACAGAAATATTTATAATTGGCCTATTTCCTTCTCAAAATATTTTAGGAATCAAATGAGATAATGTGTGCGAATGTAGTCTGTAGGAGTTATGTCATGATCTATTATTGTTATTGTTGTCATCATTGTTATAATTGGAGCAAAGTAGGAGTAAAAAGTAAATTCTAGACGAATCACAAAGTTGCACTACAAGCAGGCAGGGACAGTCAAACTCTGGAGGGAGGCGATCCGGCAGGGAGTGGGCTCCCAACAGCACGTGGCTGAATTCGACTGAATCCAGGGTGCTGAAAATATGGAGCAAGCTTAGTCACAGCCAATTTAGGCTAAAAAAAACAGGAAATATCCCTCTCTAGCCCTGTTGTGGCCTTCCAACCTTGTGAAAAACCTAGGAGTTTGTGGGTTTGTGGAGTTTGTTGGGTTTTTTTTTTTGGCTTCTGGTGCCTTCATACTGTTGGTCAGAAAGACTGGAACTCTGGGCTCCTTTGATGTTCTTGAACACGTCCTGTAAAGATTTTATTACACAAGTAGTAACCAAAAATACCCTTCAAAATGATGTGTAGCCAATATCTAAGATAAGAGATCATATTTTTGCTTTCCACTTGGTGCTCTATTGACGCAGGAGCTCTGGCCATTTCTCAGAACTTGGTAGTAAAGTGGGTTAACCACCAACTCTTTTACTTATAAATCTTAGACTTTGGTCAAATTATTTTTTTTAAGTAGCAATATAAAATGTATTCAATTTCATAACATCAGATGTTTACTGGTACCTAACCTATCATGTGTCATGTATACTCATCTTTTTTTTAAAATAAATTTTATTGTGTATTTTTAAAGTATAAAATATACATATGCATAGTAAAGTGGTTGCTATAGTGGAACAAATTGAAGTATCCGTCATCCCCCCTCACGAAGTTATCTATTTTCTCCCCTGCAGGAGGAGCAGCTATAATTATCTTTAACTCTTCAGAGTTTTACCATTCCACGCGGGAAAGCATGGACAAAAACACCAGCGTTCTTGGGTTGGAGAGAATGTATGAAACTAGCTGGGGACAGTGATCGGCACAGGTAAAAGAAGATAGAAGGGTCAGTGGCATTTATCAC
Organism: Avahi laniger; assembly: GCA_963575035.1. Taxonomy (NCBI): domain Eukaryota; kingdom Metazoa; phylum Chordata; class Mammalia; order Primates; family Indriidae; genus Avahi; species Avahi laniger. The sequence continues at coordinate 5,709 of CAUYSK010043313.1, forward strand.
TATGATTTCAGTTCTTATTTCCCGGATAGTAACCTGTGCTCCGCGCTCTCTCGGGATGCTGGGAGAGGCCTTTGTACTACCAGGATTCTAGTCCATTTCCAAACACAGCAACACCTACGGCCCGTGGGATTTTGCCATATTTTGGGATTATACTATCCTCCTGCTTCAAATATCCCTTACCTGTTCCTGGACACCTCCCCCCACGCAGTTTCTCTCATTCCGTATTAGCATTCAGGCCACAGGCTCAAGCCACACAGTTCTGATACTGATAATATTATCGGTTTCAAAAGAGTATCAGAGAAGGCCAATGCTGGGCTTGCTTTTATAGCAATATAGCTTTAGGCCTTTACAACGATCAAAAGACAATTTCAATTACACAAAGTCTATGTTTGAGAGACTTTGAGGTTATTACAGTGCAGTTCATAGCTGAAGCAAATATAAAGTAAAAAACAGAGCTCAGTGTTCTATTGAAATGTATTCTCTTAACTAAATCACTCCTTCTTTACACAGCGATAGCCCAAGGACACAAAAGCCCCTTAACAATATAGGATGAGGAAGAAGGAATCATCCTCAGCCAAATGGGGCAGTAGCATCCCCCGACTAGGATGGTTGCGACTGTAATTCACAGACCACCTACCCGAACTTTATTACATTCTATTCTAAGCATGGTTATTACGTCACTGTAACTCAATTCCTTCCAACCCGACACTCATACAAGATCCATGCTTGCTGTCAATGACAGCAAGACTTAATAGATTTGACAAAAAGCAGAGATTATGACCTAAACCCAGCCCAGAGGTTTGCAGTGATATGGACCACAGGAGGGGTCTCAGCAATGCCGGCGAAACACGGTAGAGTGTTTGTTTAGTTATCACAAGGAAGTCAGGACAGGGTCGTTTGAGGAGGTGACGCTGCGTCAGGCATTGGAGGACAAGAATAAAAGTAGAAGGTGTGGAGAAGACAGAAAAGACAGGCAGTTCTAGCTCAGGGAGTAGCAAAGACAGAAGCATGGGTGGGAAGTTCATGGCTTATTTAGGAGAGCACGGTGTCCTGTACCTATAACAAGTAGGGACAGGGGGTGGAGCTGGAAGGTAAAAACAAGGCAGGTAAAATCCGTGCAGCACGTCATACCAAAAGACCTCTGTGCCCCTGGAAAGTTGGAATTCTAGCACGGAGGTGACAGCTAAAGAGGTGTTAGAGGGTGACTCTTAATAGTATTAATATTATTTTGAAGCACATTCTTATGAGAAAGGTTTGCTTTGATTTGTAGAATCTGCTCGTGTGTCCTCATCTGGATTGATCATCACATTTCTGGGAATTTATTGAACAGCTGCCAGACGGTGGGTCTAATTGGGGCTGGGATCCGTTGGTGAAACAAATCCTGTAGCAAATGATCATCCTTTCTAATACTGTCTTGAGTTTATATATCATTTTTTTCCTCCCAGGTTGCTCAGAGCACTTCACATGTATCATTGCATTTTTCCTAATGTTTCTGAGACATAATTAGATGCACATATTACTGTGCTTATTTATAAATATTGACATGTAACATATTGGTTATAGAATCTGCTTAAGATAACATGGCACCAAAACTGTTATCAAACCACACATAATTATCAGTCATTTTTCATAGGAGGTACCATGTAAATAAAAATGTTACAAGCAGTTATCTCTAATTGATTGCATGCATTAAATATTTTTACACTGAATCTACAGTTTTAAAATAAATTATACCAACATGGTACACAAACTTCCACCACTTACAGAAACAAATATTAAAAGAAAAAGTAGAAATATCATACATCTCATTATTAATATTATGAGAGCATTCTTTATGCACTGTTCCATGAAGTGGCTGCAAATCATGTTATTCAGGGACCAGAGAGGTGAAGTAAACATTGAGTAACTAAGTGCCAGGCAAGAAGAGGCGTGACTAAGAAGAAGCAAAAATGGCAGACCTGCCTGAATGCCCTGGAATTTAAGTTAAAACAATAAGAGAACCCTGCGTGGGTTCCCTTCACATATGTAGGTAAGTTCAGCTAAGTACCGTGAGTTCACAATTTCCGTGCGTACCTGAACATTTATGTAGCTATGAGATCAGATATGCAGAGAGACAAAGGTGCATAAACCTTTATATAGAATAAAACAATTTTATAAAAATGGAATCATGATGTGCTATTTTAATGAAAATTATTAACGTTAGTTTTATTTTATTCTTACAGAATTAAAAAAAAAAACAAAAAGACTGCTAACTTCCATCTTTTCCAAACATTTGTTTCCAAATTAAAAACTTTAAATGTAGTAAAAGTGATTCTGTAAAACAAGCAGAGGTTGTCAACATTATATTTTACTTTAAATCTTCATCTGATTTTACACAGTATTGGTTTACCATGCAATACACAAAATGAAGAAAGTAATGTCCTAAAATCTCTTCCTCCTCAACTCTTGATCTGTATTTTATCAAAGCTATATTCAATTTTGTAGTCATAGTTGTTGCATAGCTAAATTTCTGTACTTAAATTTATTCATAATCACTGTATCTTTTTTCCAAAATGATTTTATTCAACCTTTTTTGTCTTTTTCAAATTTTAAATTTTATGGTTACATAATACTTGCACAGGGTATATGTGATGTTTTGATACAGACGTATAATATGAATTAATCAAATTTGGGTAATTGGGGTGTCTATCACCTCATGCATTTATCATTTCTTTGTGTTAAGAATATTCCAATTCCACTCGTTTAAAGTATACCCTGACTTATTTTTTATTGTAGTCACTTTGTTGTGCTATCAAATATTGTTCGTTCTATCGAACTATCTAACCATATTTTTCCACCCATTGCCCATCCCCACTTTATCCCTCACTCCCTTCTGTCCTTCCCAGGCTCTGGTAACCATCATTCTACTCTCTGCCTCCATGGCATTAATTGTTTTTAATAATTAGCTCCCACATATGAGTGAGAACATGTGAGATTTGTCTTTCTGCGCTTGGCTTATTTCACTTAACATAATGTTCTCCAGTTCCATCCATGTTGCTGCAAATGTCAGTATTTCATTCTTTTTTATGGCCACATAATATTTCATTGTGTTATGTACCACAATTTCTTTATCCATTCACCCATTGATGGACACTTAGGTTAATTGCAAATCTTGGCTATCGTATTTAGTACTACAATAAACATGGGAGTGCAGGTATCTTTTAGATATACTGAATTCCTCTCCTTTCCATCTACACCCAATAGTGGGATAGCTGGGTCATATGGGAGTTCTGTTTTTAGTTTTTTGAGAAACCTTCATACTGTTCTCCACAGTGGTTGCATTAATTTACCTTATCATCAATGGTGTATAAGGTTTCTACTTTCTCCACATCCTCGCCTGTCTTTTTGATATTGCCTGTCTTTTTGATAAAAGCCATTTTAACTGGAGTGAGATGATATCTCAGTGTAGTTTTGATTTGCATGTCTTTGTTGACTAATGATGTTGAGCAGTTTTCCACATATCTCTTGGCCATTTGTATGTCTTCTTTTGAGAAATATCTATTCAGACCCTTTGCCCATTTTTTAATCAGATTATTTGATTTTTTCATGTTGAGTTGTTTGGCCTCCATATATATTCTAGTTATTAATCCCTTAATGGGTAGTTTATAGATACTTTCTCCCTTCTGTGGGTTGTCTTTTCACTTGATTGATTATTTCCTTGGCTGTTCGGAAGCTCTGTATTAATAGCATGATGTGATCCCATTTGTCCAATTTTGTTTTGGTTGCCTGTGCTTTAAGGGTATTACTCAAGAAGTCTTTGCCCAGACCAATTACCTAAAGTTTTGCCAGGATTTTCATTTAGTAGTTTCATGGTTTCAGGTCTTAGATTTAAGTCTTTAATCCATTGATTTTTGTATATGACAAGAGATAAGGGTCTAGTTTCATTCTTCTGCAAATGGATAACCAGTTTTCTCAGCACCATTTATTGAAGAGACTGTCTTTTCCCCACTGCCTGTTCTTGGCACCTTTGCTGAAGACAAGTTCACTGCTGCTTTTTTGTTTGGCTGGGTTCCTTCCTCTCTAAGAGCAAACAGCTCTCTTCCACGTGCTGTCTTTGTACCTGAATAACATCTTACGGACATATGAGAGTTTTGGGTCATGTTCTTGCCCTCAGAATTTCATTAAGTGCCCGTTGTTTCCTAGCATAGAATATAGCACAGATTATTTTTACTATTGCATCTGTTTATCTATAGAGGGTTTAGTTATTTTATTAAATAGAATTTTTTCAGAAAGAACATATGGGGCTTGCATTCCTTGGGTTCTTTTATGTTTGAGGATGTCTTCCTGTTTCCTTTATGCAGTAGAAAAATTTTGACTGGGTAGGCAACATTCTTGGCTTACTTTTTCTTTCCCTAAGAAATTATAGAAATTACTCCCTTGGCAGATTTCTGGCATTGACCATTGCTGTTGCAAAGTATGAGATAAGACTGATTGCATCACTTTTAGGAAAATTGACTTTTTTGCTTGGTTTACTAAAAAAATTGTCTTCCTTCCATCCGTCCCACCATCCCTCCCTTTCTTCCTTCTTTTTTTTTTTTTCTAGTTTCTGGACTTGATGTGCACATAATTATATTATAGATTAATCATTTAGGTTCATAAAAAAAAACACATTAGTCCACATACAAACCACAATCATTTATTTAGCAAATTATTTATTTAGGATAGTTTAATAAGTATGCATGAACCAGCCATAACAAATAAAAGCCAGGGCCTTGAACACAACCTACGTGTCACTGTCCAGTTTCCCCCATCCCATTGCCATGATGACCCCATGGGAGGTAACATTCAGTGCATCCCTCAGTCGTCATTCTTTTGTGTGTTTTCTTACGTAGCTTTATCACATAAATATTTTTGTATATTTTATCTTAGTCATTTTTAAGTTTTAAAGAAGTGCTGTCTGTAATCTTATAGGATTTACTTTATTCACTTAAAATTATATTCCCAAGGTTCATCCATATCACTGCGTGACACTATTAAACCATTTTGAATGTTGCAACATATAATTCATTCATCTATTTTCTTTTAATACACTTCAAGAGTGTTTTCAGATTTTTGCATTTATGGAGTCCTGATTTCAATACCTTTGTGCAGATTTTTAAAAAAATTCCACTGGAATGAATAGAATGAGTGTAAAATTATTTTTCACTGTGGGCTTAACTTACATATTCTTGACCACTAAGCATTTTTATCATCTTTCTGTATGTTTGTTTGTTATTTGTGCCTTATGTTCTGTAAAATATCTGTTTATATCTGCCCATTGTTTTGTTGAATATTATGCTTCTCTTATTGGTTTGCAGTAATCTTTATATATTTTTAAATTTTTTATCAGTTGCAAATATTAAAAATATCTTCCTCCATTCTGAAGCTTGTCTTTTCCCTTTTCAGATCCTGTGGCTCTAGTAAAATTGTCTGAAAAAATCAAAGTGTTGACTATGTCATTTTATTAGTGGCTGAACTTAGCAAGGTGTAACTAGAAACTGATAAGTTCAAAAAAGAAATAACCAGTTTGTAAGCAGACATGAAAGAGAATAAGGATAATATAGAAATCAAGGCCTTGCAGTTTGCAAAATCCAATTATTTCTAACCCTCACCTCCAAATATTACATTAGTCAATGTTCTACAGAGACACAGAACCAAGGATGAATAAACTCAGTCTCCCTCTCTTCATGTATGTGAAGGGCAGGAAGTCAACTCAGCTGCCACCTACAAGCTGGAGACCCAGGAAGCCTGGGGCGTGGTTCAGAGGCCTGAGAGCTGGAGAGCTGGTGGTGGAGAACCAGCAGCGCCAAAGGCAGAGGATCATGGCCCAGCTCCAGCAGTCAGGCAGGGAGCCAGAAAACCCTGCCTTCCTCAACCTTTTTTGATCTATTCGATGCCTCAGCAGATTGGATGGGGCCCACCCACATTGGGTAGGGCAATCGCTTTGCTCACTCAATGATTCAAATACCAATCTCTTCCAGAAACACCTCACAAACACACCCAGGAATAACATTCAACCAGATACCTGGGCATCCCATGACCCAGTCAAGTTGACACATAAATGTAACCATTACAGATATTAAATGACATTTAAAATTACTTTGTAACATGAACGCCTGGTCCCATGGATACCAAATTTTTAAGTTAGAGAGAATACAGTTGATTCTTGAACATGGGTTTGAAATGTTGGAGTCCACTTATGCAGATTTTTTTCAAAAAATATATTGGAAATTTTTTGGAGATTTGAAACAATTTGAAAAAAACTCACAGATTAACTGCATATTCAAGAAATATAAAGAAATTAAAAAGTTATATATGTCATGAATGCATAAAATATATATAGATACTAGTATATTTTATTATTTACTACCATAAAATATACACAAAGGCATTATAAAAAGTTAACATTTATCAAAACTTACACACACAAACACAGATCATACATAGCATCATTCAGAGTTAAGAAAAATGTAAACAAATGTAGATGTTGTATTAAATCGTAACTGCGTAAAATTAACTGTGGTCCACTCTGTATTACTGGAATAATTTTGTAGCCACCTCCTGTTGCTATTGCTATGAGCTCAAGTTATTGTGAGTATCCGATTAAAATGCTGCGTGATGCTAATCATCTCTGCATGAACAGTTCATCTCTGCAGTAAATTGCATATTGCAGTAAAAAGTGATCTCTCACAGAATACTTTTTTATCTCATATTAAAAATACTCTCCAGGGATTAGGGGGGTGGGGAGGTAAAACTGCAACTAAAGGACACAGGGAGCACTGTGGGGGGGGGAAGGGCATGTCTTTAACTCGCACTTGGGTGAGGCAAAGACATAAAGTGTAACCACAATGTTTTTACCCTCACAATACCCTGAAATAAAAAAAAAAATAAGAAACTTGTCAGCACCCAAAGACCCTTCTCCCAACCCCTCTCAATCACCAACACCTTGTTCTTTCGCAAGGGCAGTGCCTCTTCTGACTTGTAAGACCATGGAATAGTTTTCCTGTTTTTGAAATTTATATAAAGGGAACCATGAAGTAGGCAAAAAAAAAAAAAAAAATACAACTTTTGTTGGGTGCAGGCTTGCTATAAGAAAGGCATATCTATAGACTGGAATACAGTTCGAGAAAAAGCAAAGTTGTTTTATGATGACTTAAAGCAAAAAGAAGGTGAAGGATCTAAAGGTAGAGAATTTAATTGCCCGCAAAGGATGGTTTGAAAATTTTAGAAAGAGGTTCAGCTTAAAAAATGTCATTATAACAAGAGAAGCAGCTTCTGCCAACCAAGAGGCATCCGGGAAGTTCCCAGACTCCGGTAAGAAAATCACTGAGGAGAAAGTATATCTGCCTGAACAGGTTTTTAATGCAGACAGATGTGCTCTGTTTGGGGG
>CAUYSK010043315.1:0-15504 GCA_963575035.1 Avahi laniger
TAGAAAGAAATTAATTGGACAACTAAAAATATATAGAAAAAATTAGCTGGGCATGGTGGTGCATGCCTGTAGTCCCAGCTACCCGGGAGGCTGAGGCAGGAGGATCGCTTGAGCCCAGGAGTTTGAGGTTGCTGTGAGCTAGGCTGATGCCACGGCACTCACTCTAGCCAGGGCAACAAAGTGAGACTCTGTCGCAAAAAAAAAAAAAAAAAAAAAAAAGACATAATAGGTGACTCCAAACCACAGTTAAAATGGAAAATAATCTTAATTCTCAGGATCTGATTAACCGTGATATAGTGTGTCCCCCAGGCCCAACTGAACACAGGGACCCCTTGCGACTGGACCACTTACGTGCGAGTGTGTATGAGCGCGCGTGTGTGCACACGTATGTGTTGGGGGGTCGACTGCGTCACCCTGGGAGCAGGAATTCTTGATCTTGATGGCTCCTCTCCCTGCAGCAATGAGCTGCCCTCCCCACAGCCACTACGAGCCATCTGTCCACGGCTGCCCGCTGTCCTGCGGAGACCTTCCAGTGTCCGGGGGCTGCGGCTCCAAAGACTATGAGGACTGCGTGTGCGACGAGGGCTTTGCGCTCAGTGGTGAGTCCTGCGTGCCCCTGGCCTCCTGCGGCTGCGTATACCAGGGCACCTACTACCCGCCAGGCGAGACCTTCTACCCTGGTCCTGGGTGCGATTCCCTTTGCCACTGCCAGGAGGGTGGCCTGGTGTCCTGTGAGCCTTCCACCTGCGGCCCACACGAGGCCTGCCAGCCATCTGGTGGCATCCTGGGCTGCGTGGCTGTGGGCTCTGTCACCTGCCAGGCGTCGGGAGACCCCCATTACACCACCTTCGACGGCCTCTACTTCGACTTCATGGGCACCTGCGTGTACACGCTGGCTCGGACCTGCGGGAACGGGCCTGGCCTGCACCAGTTTGCCATCCTGCAGGAAAACGAGGCCTGGGGCAATGGGAAAGTCAGTGTGACCAAGGCGATCACGGTCCAGGTGGCTAACTTCACCCTTCGGCTGGAGCAGGGGCAGCAGAAGGTCACGGTGAGTGCAGAGAGCCATGGGGTGGAGGTGATGGCTGGGTGGGGCACAGGCAGCGCTCTGCCCAGGAGCAGGGACCACAGAGCCTGGAGTGGCTGTGGGAGGCATGGGGTCCCTGGGGAGAGGAGGCGCTGGTCAGAGCCAGAGTGGGAAGCAAAGGAGGGAGGAGGCCTCAGGAACTCGGGACCTGCTCCCATGTGGCTTAGTTTCCCCTCTTTTTTTTTCTAGACAGAGTCTCACTCTGTTGCCCAGGCTGGAGCGCCATGGCATCAGCCTAGCTCACAAACTCCTGGGCTCAAGCGATCCTCCTGCTTCAGCCTCCTGAGTAGCTGGGACTACAGGCATGCGCCACCATGCCCGGCTAATTTTTTCTATATATTTTTAGTTGTCCAGCTAATTACTTTCTATTTTTTTTTAGTAGAGACGGGGTCTCGCTCTTGCTCAGGCTGGTCTCGAACTCCTGAGCTCAAACGATCCTCCCACCTTGGCCTCCCAGAGTGCTAGGATTGCAGGCGTGAGCCACCGTGCCTGGCCAGTTTCCCCTTTCTCTGTCCCTCAGTCTCGCCCCTCTCTGCCCCTGGGTGCATTGACTATCCCCTCTGAATATCTCTCCCGCGCCCTCCTGCCTTTGTCCCCACCCTCTGCCCACTTCACCCCTGGTCCCTGCCCTAGCCACCTCCCTAGTCTCCCACCCACCAGCAGGATGTAGTGCAGTCAGAGCGGGGGAAAGTTCAAGGACAGAGGACAATCCGTGGGTGACACTATCACCCCGTTAACACCAATAACAACAATAACAGCGGCTATGGTTTTGATATGGCTGACCCCAGACCTTGTAAGCTGCTAAGCACTTCATGTCCCTGGTGCCATTTTATGCTCACGACAGTAGCTGGAGGCACTATGATTTGCTTGATTCTAGAGCGTCGTAGGTCCCATCACTGGCCCAAAGTCCCCCAGCAAAGGCAGGACTTGAACCCGTGTGCTGCTCTGCGGTGCTTTTCAAGGAGAGAAGATTCGGTCTCACGTGGAGACTGGCATTTCAGATACACTACAGGGACTGCCCCTGAGATCCCGCTAAAGTGCAGGCACACAGCCCTTGCTCCCGCAGCGGTATTGACAAGATTCCCAGCGAAAAGCTGACTTTACCGGGCTCTTGCTGCGCACTGCGCATGCGCGACATGATTTACTATACATATTTAATACACGTTACCTAATGCAGCCCACGTTCCTGCTATAGCTCCTGACATTTAGCTGACTCTAAATATATAGGAGTTGCTGCTGTTCTTGTTATTTGCATGTCACTGAATTCCCCACCTTCCTTATGAGGTACAAATTATTAGTATCCCCTGCTTCACAGATAGGAAACTGAGGCACAGAGATGAAGTCACTTGCCCTTCCCCACCACCCAGCCCTGCTTGGGCAGTGTGGCGGCCGATTATGACTTTAGGAGACTCAGCCAGGAGTGTGTCTTTCTCCCGCCTTCTCTGATTTCTCACACATCCAGAAGAATCCAATGCCCACGGTGTTGGCGATAAGGAAGGACGCACAAGCAGGTTGATCAGGGGTGGATTTGCAGGGCGTCGTCGGTGCCCTGTAGCCTTTAACTAAAACCATGGGTCTTCATCTCACGAGTTGTCACTCCATCGAGACCTGTGTTGGCTTCCTGTGGCTGCCATAACGAATTACCCGAATCGTGTGGCTGAAAACAACAGAAATTTACTTTCTCGCGGTTCTGGATGCCAGAAGTCCAAAACCAAGGGGCCTCAGGGCCACGCCCTCTCCAAAGGCACTAGGGGAGGATCCTGCCGTGCCCCTTCTAGATCTGGTGGCTGCAGATGTTCCCTGGTTTGTGGCAGCAGCAGTCCAGCCCCTGCCTTCGTCCTCACGTGGCCTTCTGCTCTGTGTGTCTCTATGTCCTCTTCCCGCTCTTACAAGGGTACTTGTCATTGGATTTAGGGCCCACCCTAATCTGGGGTAATCTCTTCTCGAGATCATTATCCTAATTTCATTTGCAAAGGCGCTTATTCCAAATAAGGTCACGTAGTGAGATTCCAGGCGGATATATCTTTTGGGGACCACTGTTCCGTCCACTACAAGAGCCTATCATTATACCCATTTTCCACATGTGGAAACTGAGGCCCAGAGAGGTAAGATCACACAGATATTCAGTGTCAGGCAGGGGCTTGAACTAGGGACTGACCCCCCAAAGTGTACCTTCTGAAGCATGGCATCTCCTGCCTCCCAGGTGAACGGCGTGGACATGAAGCTGCCCGTGGAGCTAGCCGAGGGCCAGATCCGTGCCTACCAGCATGGCTCGGACGTTGTGATCGAGACCCACTTTGGCCTGCGTGTGGCCTATGACCTCGAGTACTATGTGCGGGTCACCATCCCAGGCAACTACTACCAGCAGATGTGTGGCCTGTGCGGAGACTACAACGGCGACCCCAATGATGACTTCCAGAAGCCCGACGGCTCCCAGGCAGAAAACCCCACCGAGTTTGGCAACTCCTGGGAGGAGGCAGTGCCTGGCTCTCCCTGCCTGCCATCTCCCACCTGCAAGCCAGGGAGCGAGGACTGCGACTCAGACCTCACGTGTCCTCCCGAGCTGGAGGACGAGTATCAAAAGGAACAGTTCTGCGGGCTTCTCACCAGCACCGCAGGGCCGCTGGCCTCCTGCCACAAGCTGGTCAGCCCCAGCCGTCCCTTCCAAGACTGTGTCTTCGACCTCTGCGTGGGTGGCGGGAACCTGAGCATTCTTTGCAACAACATCCACGCCTACGTGAGCGCTTGCCAGGCAGCTGGCGGCCAGGCGGAGCCCTGGAGGACCGAATCTTTCTGTCGTGAGTGAGGGGGACACCGGTGGGCAGAGCGAGGGGTCCGCTGAGGGGCAGGGTGTGGGGAGGTTGGGGCACAAGCGGGGTAGACCCTGGGCCCGCAGCCCCGCCCTCCTGGGGCTCTGATGGCCACCACTGCTTGCAGCGATGCAGTGTCCCCCGAACAGCCACTACGAGCTCTGCGCAGACACCTGCTCCCTGGGCTGCTCCGCCCTCAGTGCCCCGCCGAAGTGCCCGGAGCAGTGTGCCGAGGGCTGCCAGTGCGATTCCGGCTTCCTCTACGACGGCACAGCCTGTGTGCCCATCCAGAGCTGCGGCTGCTACCGCAATGGTGTCTACTATGAGGTAGGAACCCAGGAGTCCGGGAAAGAACCCGAGGCCTCATCCCAGACCCCTCCCATTGCCCATCAGCCCCGCGGCCTGCCCCGTGTCAGCCTCCCGAGTGTCTCCCCTGTCCCCCTCTTCCCCCTCACCGTGGCCTCATCTTGGTCCAACTGCTCCTCCCCCACCTAGGTCCCTCCCAGCCCCTAATTTTGCTCCCTCTGGTCCACCCTCCACATGGCATCGGCAATGACCTTTCTAAATATGACCATGGGTCCTGAAGCTTTGTTTAGACCCTCCCTTGGCTCCCCAGGTCAAGTTTTGGCTTTGTATCATCCCAGGTCTGGGCAAAGGTGGCCTTCCTGGTGACAACGATGAGACTTTGTCTCTGCTACACCAGCTGCCAACTCCCTCTGCTTCCCTCCCCCCCACACACAGTCAGTCCTTTCTCTTTGACCCGAGTGCATGTTTGTCTAAAGTCCACTTCCCACCCAGCCCTGCGAGCTCTCTGAGGCCGGGACCCCTCTATTGTTCTCCTCACACAAACAATAAGAGTAATATCAGCTAATATGCAGATGGTGCTTACTATATGCCTGTTACTGTTTTAAGCGCTATATGTATGTATTTCATACATATATATGTATTACATATGTATCAACTTTTTATTATGAAAATTTCAAACATGCAGAAGTTGAGAGAACAGTGGACGGAACCTCCAGGGATGCACCCATCACTTACTTAGCCTCAAAAGTAATCAACATTTTCCCAATCTTGTTTCATCTCTAGCCCTCTTTCCTCTCTAATCTGGATTATTTAAAGGAAATTCCTTTTCATGCATCTGCCCGTTACACGCACTGTTAAATCAGTTATACTTTCATGGTAGGTGCTACTGTTATTAATATCTACAGTTTACAGATAAGGAAACTGAGGTATAAAGAGGTTAAGTGATTTGCCCAGAATTATGCAGTTTGGAAAGAGCAGAAAGAGGCTTCGAACTGAGACGATCTGCTCTTAATTACTATGTCACGCAGTTTCTCCTACGGCAGACATTTAGTGAGTATTTTGGAATGAATGAGCGAGTGAGTAAAGGAATGAAAGTGAATGAATGAATGAATGAATGAATTGGGCTCCAAAGCCATGCCATGCCTCAGTTTCACAGACAAGGGTTCACCCTGCTGAGAGATGGCCCCTTCGTGTCCGCCAGACCCCTCTGTGCCTGGAACACTGGGGAGTTGACTCCCATGGCCGGGTCCCTGATGCCTGTGCCCTCTGTCCCCACAGCCAGACCAGACGCTCCTCACTGACAACTGTCAGCAGCAGTGCACGTGCCACGCAGGTCAAGGCGTGGTGTGCCAGGAACACAGCTGCAAGCCGGGGCAGGTGTGCGAGCCCTCCGGAGGCGTCCTGAGCTGTGTCACCAAAGGTGCTGGGCAAGGGTGTGGCTGATGGGACTAGTGACAGGGACTCTGGAGCTGAGGGCGGCATGACTGGGTGTTCACAGCAGGAGGTGCAGCAGCACTAAGGATTGAGGCCTCAGACCTGGGGACCCCTCGGCTGGGTCTCTCAGGGGCAGGGACCATCCACTCTGGGAGGCGGGGACCACTGCGGGGGCATCCAAACTGTAGGACCCCTCATGGCTAGGCTTCCCAGGGCACATGTCAGAGACCCTCAGGATAGGCAGGGACAGGCACACTTTTTCTTTAAAAGGCTAAGTGGCAAATACTCATACTCGGAGCTATATGGTCTCGGTCACAACTACTTAACTTCGCGATTGTGGCATGAAAGCAGCCGCAGACTATGCAGGTGAAGAGGTAGGTGCGGCTCCAATAACACTTTGTAACACAGAAACAGGCAGCCCGAGATGCCACAGTTTGCTGACCACGGGTATGTGGGAGCAGGCTCGGGGCGTCAGACGCCAGCACTGAAGGGCATGGGAGAGGCTGGACTCTCCAAAGATAGAGTTCGGAGATCTCAGGCACAGAGACTCCCATGAGGGGAGACCTTGGATGTGGGGACCCTCCTCAAGTGGAGGATCAGGATTTCCAGGAGTACAGTCTCAGACGTGGGTCCCCCAGACTTAATCTGGGACACAGAGCCATCCCAGGGCTGGTTTCTTAGGGGGAAGGACAGAGAACCCCCTCTCTCCCAAGGATAAGAGAATGGGACCTCCAACACTGCGGGATAGGAGCTGAGACCCTCGGGATAACAGGGACTCCCAGGGATGGGGGTACATCTTGGTCAGGGTCCCGTCAAGAGACAGAAAGCACACAGCCGTTTGAATAGGGGAGGTTTAACGTAGAGAGTCATTCACTTGCAATAGGGAATTGACGCCTAAAGCGTAAAGAGAGCGCTAAAGAATACAAGGGTAGCAGATAAAGGGACCAGCCCCTCCCTCTAGGGCTAAATCGGAGCATGCGAGGATGGAGAAATTGGGAAGAGACCCCCCACGCCCCGACTCTAAGGCCGATTCGGATCTCACTGGAGAGGGTGCAGCTGTAGCCCACTGGGTGGGAGAGAGGTTTGTGCAGGCCGCAGCTGGCAAGAGGGAAACCCGTCCCTGCGAAGCCAGCGGTGGCGGGTGCACCTCGCTGAGTGCGGCGCCGCACCCAGGCAGGAGCTGGAAGGGCAGAGCGGGCGGGAAGCGGGACCAGGAGCCCCGCCCTCCTGCAGTGACTCTCCAGCGCCCTCTACTGACGAAGCCTAACGCCGTGGGTGGCTTTGAAGCTGAGAGGCAAGAAATGGATAACTGGCATAGGAGGAGAGAGGAGGAAGTTTGGAGGCTGGCGTCTTGCACGCAGGGGTTCCAAAAGCTGGGGTCACAGATGTAGTGACCCTAGGGAGAGGGTCTTGTACACAGAAGCCACAGGGCAGGGCCTCAGGCATGAGGGTAGTGTCTCAAATGTGGCAACCCTTAGGGATGGAGTCTTGCACAGAGAGATCCCCAGGCCATGGGACTTAGATATAGGACCCCAGGGTTAGATCTCAAATGTTGGGACCCCTGGCACAGGGTTCTCATCAGAAGGTCCCCCAGGACCCTAGTCTTTGGCATGTAGACCTCCAGGATGTGATTCTCAGATGTGGAGACCCCCAGGTAGCTGGGATCTCAGGCACGGGGGACCCTGGGGCCTGGGTCTTCAACACAGAGAACCCTGCGGCTGGAGTCTCAGACATGAATGGCTTCAGGGCTGGCATCTGAAACACAGGGACCCCTGGGGCTCAGGTCTCAACCTGGGTTCCCTGGGGCTGAGATCTCAAGCAAGGGAACCCTGGAGACTTCATCTCAAACAGAAAACCGCAGGGCCTGGGTCTCAAACATAGGGACCCTAGAGCCTGGGTCTTGGCTGTAGGGCCTGGGTCTGATGCTCAGAGCCAGTGTCCCTGGCATGGACTGGGGCAGAGGCAGGGGAGCAGCCATCCTTATGGTGGGCAGCCCCTCAAGGTCTTCTCTGCTCTGTCCCCAGACCCGTGTGAGGGTGTGACATGCCGGCCACAGGAGACATGCAAAGACCAGGGTGGCCAGGGCGTGTGCGTGCCCAACTACGACGTCATGTGCTGGCTGTGGGGCGACCCACACTACCAATCCTTCGATGGCCAGAGCTTTGACTTCCAGGGCACCTGTGACTATGTGCTGGCAACAACTGCCTGCCTGGGGGTCAGCGCCCAGGGCCTGACACCCTTCACCATCACCACCAAGAACGAGAACCGGGGCAACCCTGCCGTGTCCTACGTGAGGCTCGTCACCGTATCTACCCTTGACACCAACATCTCCATCCACAAGGACGAGATTGGCAAAGTTCGGGTACGTTTGGCAGGATGGTCCCCTCAGCTCCCTGGTAGGGCTGGAGGGGTCCTGGAGGGCACAGTTGGGAGCTCAAGGTTCTCTGTCTTCACCCAGGCCTGAAACAAAATGACAACAAAAACAGCAGTAACTACAGCAAAAATAGCACCTTTTTACCGGGAATTAAACAAGCCTCGCCCTCTGCTAAGGGCTTTAATGTAGGACTTCAACACAGCACTGGCACTAAATACCTGGTGGCGAGTGCGTGGAAGAGATGTCCAGACACAGAGATGCACGGAGAACGAGGAGGGAGGGAGGAAGAGAATAGAGACAGAGACAGAGAGAAACTCGAGAGAGAAAGAAAGAAGGGAAGATGCAGAGATAGAGAGACAGACCTAGGTGAAGAGACAGGGAGAGACACGAAGACAGAGACAGAAAGGAGGGAGACAGAGGTCGAGAGAGAGATCTAGAAAAAGCAGAGTGAGGTTTTATTCCCCAGGGCCTGGACTAGGACAGATGTCCACAATGATGGTCAAATAACAATGCAGCTGTCAGTCATGAGGAAGACCTTGGTAGGAGGGGGGAGGAGCCAGAGCTGGGCCCACCCACCTCCAGTAAGTCACGTTTGCCTCCCTCCCTCCTTCCCCCAGGTGAACGGGGTGCTGACGGCGCTGCCTGTCTCGGCGGCCGGTGGGCGGCTTTCAGTGACCCATGGCGCATCAAAGGCAGTGCTGGCAGCCGACTTTGGGCTGCAAGTCACCTACGACTGGGATTGGCGGGTGGAGGTGATCCTGCCCAGTAGCTATCACAGCGCAGTGTGTGGGCTCTGTGGGAACATGGACGGCGACCCCAGTAATGACCAGGTCTTCCCCAATGGCACGCTGGCTCCTTCGATACCCATCTGGGGTGGCAGCTGGCGAGTCCCAGGCTGGGACCCACTGTGCTGGGACGAATGTCAGGGGTCCTGCCCGACGTGCCCCGAGGACCAGCAGGAGGAGCTTAAGGGCCCTGGCTTCTGTGGACCCCTCGCCCCTGGCGCAGGGGGCTCCTTCGACGCCTGCCATGCCCAAGTGCCACCTGACAGCTTCTTCGAGGGCTGTGTTCTGGATGTCTGCCTGGGCGGTGGGGCCCACGACTTACTTTGCCAGGCACTGGCTTCCTACGCTGCCGCCTGCCAGGCTGCTGGGGTTGTCATCGAGGACTGGCGGACACAGGCCGGCTGTGGTGAGTGTTGGGGCAGCAGAGCAGGAGCTGGGGACAGGGTCCTGTGGTCTCTGTGGGGCTGGCTTGGTTTCCTTCCAGTCCCTCTGGGTCTTTTTGTTCTTTTCTCTCTGTGTCTGTCTTTCTGTCACTTGGCGCTTCTCTTGCGTCTCTTTTGATTGTCTCTGTCTCTGTTTCTCATTCTTTTTCCCTGCCTCTCCCTCGATTTCTGTTTGGGTCTCTCTGTTTCTCTCATTTCTTTCTCTGTGTCCCTCTCTGTCTCTGTCTCCTCCCACGCTGTCCTCCGACACCCCTGACACTATTCTTTCTGTTTTTCTCCTTCCCGCTCCCTCATCCTCCCACAGAGATGTCCTGCCCAGAGAACAGCCACTACGAGCTCTGTGGCTCACCCTGTCCAGCCAGCTGCCCGTCCCCTGCACCCCCCACGACCTCAGCCCCATGTGAGGGCCCCTGCGCCGAGGGCTGCCAGTGCGACCCAGGCTTCGTGTTGAGTGCCGACCGCTGCGTGTCCCTTCAAGACGGCTGTGGCTGCTGGGCCAACGGCACCTACTATGAGGCGAACAGCGAGTTTTGGGCTGATGACACCTGCTCCCAGTGGTGTCACTGTGGGCCTGGGGGTGGCTCGCTGGTTTGCAAGCCTTCCAGCTGCGGACCGGGTGAAGAGTGTGCCCTCCTGCCCTCTGGCCAGCACGGCTGCCACCCCACCAGCACGGTTGAGTGCGAGGCCTGGGGTGACCCCCATTATACCACCCTGGATGGGCACCAGTTCGACTTCCAAGGCGCCTGCGAGTACCTGCTGAGCGCACCCTGCAATGGGTCGTCCACGAAGGCCGAGAACTTCAGCGTCACTGTAGTCAACGAGCATCTGGGCAGCCAGGCTGTCAGCTACACCCACAGTGTCACCCTGCATATCTACGACCACTCCCTGACCCTGAGTGCCCTCTGGCCCGGGCAGCTACAGGTGAGGAGGGCTGTGGGCCAGACAGGAGCACGTCCAGCCTCGTCCAGCCTGGGGGTTGCCCGAGATGGTCAGGAGCCCCCCATTCCTCTGAGCAGCTTAGCTACCGCATGATGCAGCGGTTCGGAGTAGAGGCCTAGGAGCCAGCTGGCTTGGAGCAGTGGCATCCCCTTCTCCGAGCCTTAGTTTATTCCTCTGTAAAATGGGTCTAAGAAAAGTACCTGCTTCAGAGAAGCCTGAGGAGCCAGTGGCTTCGTGTCTATTGATTATAAGGGAGGAGGTTGTGTGCTCGGAGTGCCACAGGCAGTGCAGCCAGGATTCAAACCCGTATTTGCGCCTCTCCCCGCCCCCCATCGCCCCCCTGCAGGTGGACGGCGAGCTCGTGGCGCTGCCCTTCCAGCTGGACTCGGGCCTGCACGCGTACATTAGCGGCGCCGACGTGGTGATCACCACGACCTTCGGGCTCTCCCTGGCTTTTGGCGGGAGCAGCTCCGTGCGCCTGCGCGTGCCGGCGGCGTACGCGGGCGCCCTCTGTGGCCTGTGCGGGAACTACAACAACGACCCCGAGGACGACCTGGAGGCGGTGGGCGGGGACCCCGCAGGCTGGCAGGTGGGCGGTGACCCGGGCTGCGGGGAGTGCGTGCCGGGGCCATGCCCGGAGCCGTGCACGCCCGAGCAGCAGGAGCCCTTTGGCGGCCCAGATGCCTGCGGCGTGATCTCTGCCCCCGACGGCCCGCTGGCGCCCTGCCACTGCTTCGTGCTGCCGGAGAAGTACTTCCAAGCCTGCCTGCTGGACACCTGCCAAGCTCAGGGTCATCCGGGAGGCCTCTGCCCTGCCGTGGCAGCCTATGTAGCAGCCTGTCAGGCTGCTGGGGTCCAGCTCGACGAGTGGAGGCGGCCAGACTTCTGTCGTGAGTACTGATCCCTGTATGGTCCACCTAGTGGGGTCTTTCTCCGCCTTTCCCAGGACTCCAAGACAAGAAAGCGCCTTCTCTTCCTACATGGCTCTCAGGGACCACCCTCCTTTCCCTGAGCCAGCTGTCTGCCATCAGAGAAACACCTTGACATTCAGACACTCAAATACACCATGTCAGCTCCAGCAGCGGGGGAGACTCAGTTACAGACACCTGCTCAGAAACCCTGGGCCCAGTAAGCGCTCAGGAATTCGTCAGCCATGTTGCTCCGATCTCCTAGTGATGTAGATCTGGGTGGCTGGCCCTGTCCAAGTCCCATAGCAAAGTACCCCTGGTCAGAGAGACCTAGTGAGTTACACCCGGTCAGATGCCCCTCGACTGTTTCACACGCCGAAATGCGCCTAGTGACATAGAGTTGGTCGCATACCTTCATGGCGTCTGGCCGGATTATACACTGAAACAAACTGGTCAGAAACACCCAGATGGAATCAGGAATCTCACTCAGCCCCAGGCAGACCCGCAGACTCACAGTTAGGTAGTCCCGGGCGGTCCCTTTAGGCAGGTCTCCTCGGTCAGATTTATCCTGTCACACCCTGAGACAGATCACGTCAGAGGGACACCGATGCTCCAGGTGGACGCCCACAGCTCAGGCAGGGAGGTGTGCTCGGGCAGATCCACGCCGCGACACACAGCTGGCCCCATACCGCAGTCACACGCACACCCTGGGATGCCCACAGCGGGTTCTAATCCTGCGTGTCACGGTCAGGTACACGTGATCACATTCACCCAGGCAGATCGCCTGATGTTTGGAAATAGTCAGGTTAACACACAGCCTGGCAGAGGGACCTGTTCATATCCCCCTCCCCCTGCTTGAGTGCCGAACCCCGAGTCCGACGCGCTGGATTAGATGTCCACACCCGGTGACACCCAAGCTGACCGGGCAGTTCTCTCTCAGGACCTTCCCCTGCCCCCCAAGCCTGCCTGGTTCTTCCCTACCTTGTCCCTCCCTCCCCCGCCACGGCTGCCTGGCTCATCCCATCCCCACCTTGTCCCCACAGCCCTCGAGTGCCCCGCCCACAGCCACTACGAGCTCTGCGGTAACTCCTGCCCCGTGAGCTGCCCGAGCCTCTCGGCCCCCGAGGGCTGCGAGCCAGCCTGCCGTGAGGGCTGTGTCTGCGACGCTGGCTATGTGCTCAGCGGCGACACCTGTGTGCCCGTGGGCCAGTGCGGCTGCCTCCACGATGGCCGCTACTACCAGCTGGGCGAGGCCTTCTACCCGGGCCCTGACTGCGAGCAGCGCTGTGAGTGCGAGCCGGGTGGCCAGGTCAGCTGCCAGGAGGGCGAGGCCTGTGGGCCCTATGAGGAATGCCGGCTGGAGAACGGTGTCCAGGCCTGTCACCCCACGGGCTGTGGCCGCTGCCTGGCCAGCGGGGGCATCCACTACATCACCCTTGATGGCCGTGTCTATGACCTGCATGGCTCCTGCTCCTATGTCTTGGCCAAAGTCTGCCAGCCGGAGCCTGGGGATGAGGACTTTACCATTGTGCTTGAGAAGAACGCAGCTGGAGACCAACGCCTGGTGGTCACGGTGGCTGATCAGGTTGTGACCCTGGCTCGGGGGCCACAGGTGAGTGGACGTGGCCCCATCCTGGGGGTTCTGAGGAGACATGACCCCACCCAGAAGGGTCTCAGAGGGACATTGCCTCAACCCGGGGGTTCTGAGGGGGACACAGTCCTAACCTTGGAGGGTTTGGTGGGGAAGGGTCCCACCCTGGGAGTTTGGGAGGGAAGGGGAGACACAGCTCTGCCCTGGGGGTGTGAGGGGACAGCCTCACCTGTGGTTCTGTGAGTCCCTGACCCACCTGACCCTCCCACCCAGGTCACTGTGGATGGCGAGACTGTGGCCCTGCCCGTGGCTGTGGGCAGCGTGCGGGTGACGGCCGAGGGCCGAAACATGGTTCTGCAGACCGCCAAGGACCTGCGGCTCCTCTTTGACGGCGACGCCCACGTCCTCATTTCCATCCCTAGCCCTTTCCATGGACGCCTCTGTGGCCTCTGCGGGAACTTCAATGGCAACTGGAGCGATGACTTTGTCCTGCCCAGTGGCACAGAAGCCCCCAGCGTGGAAGCCTTTGGAGCTGCGTGGCGGGCGCCCGGCTCCTCCCAGGACTGCGGTGAGGGCTGCGGGCCCGAAGGCTGCCCCGTGTGCTTGGCAGAGGAGACGGCACCATATGAGGGCAAGGAGTCCTGCGGGCAGCTCCGCGACTCCCAGGGCCCCTTCGCGACCTGCCACGAGTTCCTGAGTCCCTCTGAGTACTTCCGCCAATGCGTGTACGACCTGTGCGCCCAGAAGGGTGACGAAGCCTTCCTCTGTCGCAGCCTGGCAGCCTACACAGCAGCCTGTCAGGCTGCCGGCGCGGCCGTGAAGCCCTGGAGGACAGACAGCTTCTGCCGTGAGTGTCCGCGGGTCCCTCGGGGGGCTCCAGACCAGGCGCGGGGGCATCTCCTGACCTGTTCCTTCTGTGTCCATCTCAGAGCAGGCCCTCCCTGCCCACCCACCCCCTCTCCCCCTTCTCCCTCTTTCCCTCCTACCCTCTGACCGCCCCTTCTCAGACTCCTTACCAGGGCCCGGTCTCCTCAAACCTCAAATTCGCTTCTTCCCTGGGGCTCTGTCCTGGACTTTTTCTGCAGTGACCTGGAAGGGACAGTCGGGTGGTTCGGGATGTGCACACAATCAAGCCCGAGTCTGAGGCTCACCCGGACCCCGCCCCCGCCCCAGGACAAGACCACAGCCCATTAGGGCCCCCAAACCAGGACTGCACCTCTCCTTCAAATCCCCAGGACACCTCCCCTCAGATTCTCCAGGACAAGGCAATGGCCCCTCATGCCCCAGGGCAGAGCTATGTCTCCTTCACTGTCCTAAGGGCAGGACGTACACCCAGGGCCACCGTCCACACCCACAGCCCTAGATTTGTTCAGTGTTGACGGTGGACCCTTTCTGGCTCCAGGCCTCAACTCTCTCCTGACTGCCTGCCCCAGGGGTCCAGTGGCCTCCTGGACACCTTCCCCTGGGTGTCCTTAGAGTCCCTTGCACCTGCTGTGTTCCCAACTGAAATCAGCATTTCACCCAAACCCGGTCCCTCTTCCCTCTACCCCGGAGCCCATCTCGGGACAGCCACAGCATCCAAGAGTTGCTTAGCCAGAGCCCGGGGCCTTACACTGGGTGTTTCCCCTGGGTCCTCACAGCCCATCTCCCCGCCCCAACCCTGCCCCGTCCCTGCTCTCTATCCTATTCAACCCCTCTGCCCGTGCCCCCATCCCCCCAGACCTCCCTGCCCGTGCCCCCCATCCCATCCGACCCCTCTGTCTATACCCGCTCGATGCAGCGTGTTCACTGTTACCGTCTGCCCCCCGGACGTGAGCTCTGAAGCTGCCTTATCGCCATGTCCCCAGCACCACCCAGCCTAGGGCTCGCTGCGCAGTGGGTCCCATTATTTACGCCGTGCCCACTGGAGATGTGACCCTGCCCCGCCCCCTCCCCCTGCAGCGCTCCAGTGCCCGGCCCACAGCCACTACTCCGTCTGCACACACACCTGCCAGGGCTCCTGCGCGGCTCTCTCCGGCCTCACGGGCTGCACCTCCCGCTGCTTTGAGGGCTGTGAGTGCGACGACCGCTTCCTGTTCTCCCAGGGCACCTGCATCCCGGTCCAAGACTGTGGCTGCACCCACGGTGGCCGATACTTGCCGGTGAGTAGGGATTTGCGGTGGGCAGGGAGGGTGGAACTTCGCCGGGCTGAAGTCAAAGTGTTGACACGGTGGCGCTCCCTCCAGAGGCCGTAGGGGAGACCCTGGTCCTTGCCTCTATCAGCTTCTGGTTGCCGCACACATTCCCTGGTTGTGGCCGCATCGCTCCAAGCCATGCCTCCTCTTCCTCTGTATGTGTCGTAAAATCTCCCCCTGCCTCCCTCTTATACGGATACATGCAATTGCCTTTGGAGCCCACCCAGCTCATCCAGGATAAATTTTCCATCTCAAGATCTCTAATTTAATCACATCTGCAAATGCCCTTTTTGCATATAAGGTAATATTTACTGGTTTCGGGGACAAGGGCCACCATTCGGCCTACACATTTCCCTCCCCGACCTCATTTCTTCACCTACTAAATGGTTAATCGTCATCCTTGTGACATAGGTGCCTGAGGACTGGGTACGTTTGGGCCAGATTCATGGGGAGAGGAAATAAACTTCCTTTTTTTTTTTTTTTTTTGAGACAGAGTCTCGCTCTGTTGCCCCGGCTAGAGTGCCATGGCGTCAGCCTAGCTCACAGCAACCTCAAACTCCTGGGCTCAAGTGTTCCTCCTGCTTCAGCCTCCCAAGTAGCTGGGACTACAGGCATGCGCCACCATGCCCGGCTAATTTTTTCTATATATTTTT